>JAYXIM010018574.1:0-90376 GCA_037575425.1 Anastrepha fraterculus
AAATTAAAACATTATAAAAAAAAAGCAAATATACAAAATATAAAAAAATATACAAAAAATAAACAAATCTACAAAAAAATAAAACAAATATACAAAAAGGAGTATATAAAAAAATTAAAAAAAAAATTAAGGAAAAATTAAAACATTTTAAAATAAAACATAATAGAAACAAAAAAATATACAAAAAATAGGAAATATACAAAACAATTATATAAAAAAAATTAAACAAATAAAATAAATAAAAAAAATATATATATAAAAATACATATATATAAAAATATATATAAAAGTACATATAAAAAACATATAAACAAAACGAAAAAAGAAAAAAAAAACATTAAACAGAAAAATTAAAAAAAAAAGATTAATAAATTTAATAAATATAAAAAAATTAAAATAAATTAAAAAAAAAAATCAAAAAAACACAAAAATTTAAAAAATATATATAAAAATACAAAAACATTGAAAAAAATACTCAAAACACAATAACAAAACAAAAACAAATTCAACAAAAAAACAATTTATTTTTAAAAATAATATTTTATTCCAAAAAACATACAAAAAAATATTTACTGTTAAACTCAACCGAAGATATTTCACTCTGAAAAACTATCTACATTTTTGATATTAAAAAAAGCGTATTTTTGTTTTGTTAAACTAGAAGTGAATTTTAGAACAGCAGGGCATTTGTTAAAAAATTTCAATCAAATTCATTCGTAAGTGAATTTCAAAACCTGCGTGAATGTTCTTTTCGCCCTCGAAGAAGCATTAACGAAATGTCTAACGAAAATTCAAGACCAACAACACAATATCGTGGCAATTTTTTGTGCTGAGTACGCAATTATATCACCATTTAAATGAAATTAAATCCAACTCCTTCCTCTGAAGAAGCATAAAGGAATGTTAGTTGACTATCGGTCCGCTTAGCCTTCTAAAAAGAATTTTGTGAAGATGTGCGGTGTTCTTATCAGAGCCTGTATAAAACTGCAACAAAAGTACCTGTATATGCTTTATCGAAAAATTGCGCTTAAGTTACCAAACAATTGAAAATTAGTAGTTAAAAAAGTATCACACTTTAAAAAAAATCGAATATCCGCTACATCATGGGTAAAATACATTTGTTTGGCAAACGAAATGTTCTGCTAATTCAAACCAAAAGTACTAAATGACCAATAAAGCTAAGCACAACTTGAAGTGTGACAATTTTTTACAAGTGCAATGAACTTTGCTATACAGAAAGAAAAGAACACAATGCTGAGAAAAATACAATGAATATATGTATGTATGTATGTATGTATGTATGTGTGCGCATGTAGTTGAGTAAATAAGCAGTTCTTTAAGGCGACTTCAAACTGGTACTCGACATTAACACAATTGGCTACGAATGTGTGCGTATGTGCTTGTGTGTGTGTGTCTATGTTTGAGTAGTTCAAAAACCTACTTATTATGGCCTATTAAAAATGGGCATGGAAAAAATAAATAAATAAAAAAATTATCGTCACACAACAGATTTATTTATTTTAAAGAATTATTTCCACCAGCCACTCACTACTTGAGAAAATTCGAAAGAGAAAATTTGCTTGGGATTCACACAATTTCCCAGGCACATAAAGAAAAAAATGTTAGTACAGTACAATCTGGGTGTTTGGATGCTTTAGCGATTTAGAAATATTTTCATTATCTTTTTCCCCCCAAACTAAAAGGCCACTTAAATTAAAAATTATATTTTAAGATTTTATTGTTTTCCCCTCTATTTAGGTTTCTTGTTTTTGGATATTGCTGTGAGCAATTTTCATAAAACACTAAAAGTTTTTTATTAGTTTTTATTTATTTTTATTATATTATTTTGTTTCATGTCTCTTTGGGTTTTTTATAATTTTTGTAATTTTTTTAGTTTTGTAAATTTTTTAGTTTTATTTTTTAATTTTATAAATTGTTTTTTTATTTTTTTATAATTCACATTTTAATTTTTTTTGACTTTTTTTAGTTAATTTTATTTTATTTATTTTACTTTTCCTACTTTTTACATATATTCTTTAAATTTTTATAAATTTTTTTAATTTCTTGTTTTCAATTTGAATTTTCTTCACCTTTTTATTTGTTTGTTCATGTCATAATTTTTCGTTAATTGTCCTAATTTGTTAATTTTTTTTTTAATTTTTAGCTTTTTTTAATTTTTAGTTTTTTTTTTAATTTTGTTATTTTTCCAATTTAAATTTTTTTGGTTTCATTTGACTTTTTTTCAATTTGATTTTTTCACCTTGTCTGTGTTTTATTTTTGAGTTTTTATTTGTTTGTTAATGTTATATTTTTTGTTTTTTCCCTAATTTGTTTAATTTTTTCTTAATTTTTAATTTGTTTTAAATTTTGTTATTTTTTACTTAAATTTTTTTTTGTCTTTCAGTTTGCAATTTGTGTTTTTCTTTTTTTTTTTAATTTAAAATTTTTTTATTTATTGTTTAATGATAATTTTTTACTTTTTTAATTTTCCAATTTTTTTTTAATTTTCTTCTTAAATTTAAATCCAATTCAATTTTTTTTTACGATTTTTGTTTGCAATTTCTGTTTTCTTTTTTAATTTCCTTAATTAATTTTTTATTAATTTTTCTTATTTCAGCTTTTATAAATTTTTTTATGGTTATAGTTTTTTGTTTTTTTCTTAATTTTTCTGCTTTATTAATTTTTTAAATTTGTTTGTTTAAGTTATTTTAATGATTTAAAGATTTTGTTTGCGTTATTAATTTTTTTTATTTCCAATTTGATTTTTCTTTGCAATTTGTGTTTTTTTTTATTTTAAATTTTTTTATTTATTTTATTTAATTTTGTATTTATTTTTTAATGATATAATTTTTTTACTTAAAATTTTTTTTTTTTAATTTTTACTTCATTTCAATTTGAATTTTTTTTTAATTTTTGTAATTTGCTTTTTTTTTGTAATTTTTTATTTATTTTTTTAATGTTACTTTTTTTTAATTTTGCTACTTTTTTCTTAATTTTAAAATTTTTTTGTTTAGTTTTTTTTAATGATTTAAAGATCTTATTTTCGTTATTAATTTGTTTTATTTTAATATTCTAAAATTTTTATTTTATACTTTTTACTATTAGTTTCTTAACTATAATTATTGTTTTTTTTTTACTATTATTATGTTTTTTAAATAATTTGTTTCGTTGTGTTTTTTTTTACAAATATGATGCGATTCTAATTCAAAACTGTTGAATTTATATTGCATTTTTTTCTAAAGAAAGAAAAACATAAAATTATCAGTAATCCAGACACTCCACTTATCCCGGCAGCCTCGAGATTATGACTGCTCGGATTATCGCGATTCTACTGTATGTGAAAAACACATTTGCAGCGAAGAAAAGGTTGAGATACTAAAAACAACTTATTTGGAAAGAAATGTAGAAATTATATTCTGTGAAATAATAAACGAATTTAGTGTCGGTGTCGGCGTTTAAGGTAATGTCATTGTCATATGAGCCAAATAATAAAACGTGTTCAAGCAGCAAGAAGAAAACACGACAAGCACAAGCGGAGCCACACAACGAAAATACTTAAACAATTCTTCAAGTGCTTAGCAATTTGTAATAAAAACAACACTTAAACTTGCCATAAGCGGCAATACTCATCAACAGTAGCGACAGAGAAGTGAAAGAAGTGTTTGCGAAATAAACTTGTCACGAATATCAGGCGGAGGTACCACCGCAACACAGCAAACCAGTTACCCCAGTGGCAAGTTGACATTTCCAGGTGATTCAGATACATTTGAAGAACGAATAGGCTGTCCAGAAGGGTAGCATATAGAGATATCTGGTACCAACTCTTGCGACCGATGAGCAACACGCGAATATGCAACAACAAGAAAAACATGAACAACAGTTGGCAACAGAAGACAAATAGAAAATTTCACAACATTGTCACACAACTCAAGCAATCAAATAATGGCAGACGCCTACAAGCCGAGCCGACCGAGACAAGCTTGAAAGTACAGAAATACAAAAACAAATAAATAAACAATACAAATAATGTAATGAAAAAATAAATATTAAATACAGGTGGCATAAAAGAGGCCGCTTCACCGTATTGCTAGCTAACATAGGTAAGCGAGTGAGTTTGAGGTGAAATGTTGAACGAAATAAAAGAAGTAAAAAAGAGCAAAACAAAAAACAAAATCACACATACAATTCAAACTGAGATGGAAGTAAGAGGAGTGAGAGAGGTTCGGAGTGTGCAATGTAAAAGACGTTTGCGGTTGCGCCGCCACCCACACACACGCAGCTACTTGACAATCAATAGATCAGTTAGTTGAATGGCAATGCTACAATTCTTATCATGTGGCAAAAACGTGTTGAAGCTAACACAAACAACAAAAAAAAAAAAGAAAAAAAAAACAATGAAATGAAATGAGGTGACGACAACGAAATTCAAGCAATGACAAATATGAAAGCAATTTGAATGGTTAGGAAAATACGCGTTTGTGTATGACGGGTGTGAGGGAGGTTGAAAACATTGATACACTAGTGAAAGGTTACTCTCTCAAATGCCAACGGGCGCAATGACACGTACGACAAGGAATAGGATGAGCTGAAACTTCAAGGCAGCATGGGCACCTGCACCGTGAACTTAAAAAGCAGTTAATAGATTTGCAAAATAAGGGTCACAAAAACTATGCTTTTCAAATATATCCGCGTGCTGTACTTTTTTCCACCAGCAGCCGCTCGTTTACTTTGAGACATTCGAGATAAACACTGAAAATAGATGCAATTTTTTATAAAAATACTCTCGTAAACTTTGGTCTATATCTTATACGGTTGTCATTATCATCACATTGATTAAGCGAATTGCACTTTTAAATATTAACTGCTTTCGATTTTTCACTGCTCTGCACGTTAAAGTATTTCCCTGCTCCCATCACACAAAAACATTTCAAGAAATTGCATCGCACATGAGCTGGCTAGGAGGGGAACTAACCGCAAAAAATGTACTCGGTTCCGTATGTGGGCATGCCTTTATTCTCAAGAAAGCTGTGAATCAGGTAACAAGGTTACATCGACGTAAAAATGAGTTGATGTAGATATCTTTTCGAGAAAAACCTGCTGGCAATTGCAGATAGCAAATTTTAAATCTGCATACCAACTTGGTCAAAAAGTTCCCGGAACAACCACCAGTTGGTGCTCTTAGTCAACTAATTTGTGATCTTTTTTCCGGCTTAGTCTGCCAACGGCGAACGCGTTTTAACAGTCAAAAAAAAAAAAGAAATGAAAAAATCGAAGACGGTTCTGAGGCTATCGAAAATACAGCTCCAGAAATGTTTGAAGACGATAATACCTGTGGGCAAAAAGTAAGGTGAATTTGGTTGTAAAATCAAAAATCTTTATTTATTCTTGTAAATCAATTTCATCCCCTTCAAAATAATCCCCTCTCGATATGAAATACACTTATGCCAACGATTTTTTCAATCCCCGAAACATGCCAAATAGTCCAATTCCGGTAAAGCCATCAGCACCTTCTTCGATTCAGCTTTTATCTCCTCAATCGACTCGAAACGCGTTCCTCGGAGTGGTCTATTGAGTTTTGGGAATAGTCAGAAGTCACACGGAGCCAAACCAGGCGAATGCGGTGGTTGCGGAACGATATGCGTGGAATTTTTGGCAAAATGGTCACGAAGAACGAGTGCAGTGTGAGACGGTGCATTATCGTGATGCAAAAACCAAGAGTTGTTGGCCCATAATTCGGGCTTCACGTAAACGACGCATAACGCTCAAATAATATTCCTTATTAACAGTTTGGCCAGGTGGAAGGAATTCATAGTGCACCTCACCACGAAAATCGAAAAAAAACCGTCATCATGACCTTTATTTTTGAACGACTTTGACGTGCTCTTTTCGGTCTGGCCTCGCCGTTAGCACGATATTCGCTTGATTCGTCGGTTGTTTCAGGGTCGTAAGCATAAATCCAAGTCTCATCTCCCGTAATGATGCATTTGAGCTTGTCCTGATAGTCTGAAAGCATTGTTTGACACACATCAACGCGACGACTTTTCTCCATGAAATTGAGAGTTTTCGGTACCAAACGAGATTTGACTTCTCGTAGGCCCAAATGGTCTTTCAAAATGGTTTTCACAGATCCTTCTGATATTCCGATCAGTAAGGTCTTTAACAGTCAACCGACGATTTTTGAGCCCTAACTCTTTCACTTTATTGACGTGTGGGTCATCTGTTGACGTCGATGGTCGTCCGGAGCGCTCCAAGTCATCAACACGTTCTCGACCCTCTTTGAAGTCTTTGTACCACTTATAAACATTTTTCTGCGACATGGTCGAATCATCAAATGCCTTCTGCAACATGATAAACGTTTCCGCAGCCGAAATTTCATTCCGCAAACAAAATTTGATGGCACTTCTCTGCTCAATCAAATCAGACATTGTAAAAATCGAAAAATGCACTCTTGGTCGTTTGGTAAACACAAGCGTAAATATATTATATTACTGATAATGGCATTCACATGAAAGTTGGCCCAGATGTTATTAACAGTGCTGCCAACTCATGAAAAAAATAACTAGAGCGAAATTTTAATCCCACGAAGTTTGGCAAATAAATTCACCCTACTTTTTGCCCATAGTAGTATGATTCTGAGGAATAAATTTGTTTGTTGAGTTTTATGAATACATTCCGGGAGCATTTTGATCAAGGCGGTATAAACTTTTTTGTTTGAGGCAACCAAAGATTTGAGAGAATAAGCTTTGAGTAGCTGTATATATAATCTTTATCACTACATAAACACATATTATAATATTAATTATTTATTTATTCTTTTATTTGTCTTTTTTGTTCTTTTTTAATGTTTTTTTATTAGCATTTTTTTTTCTATTTAAAATTTTGTTTTTTATTATTATTATTTTTTTATTATTATTTCCTTATTATTTTTTTTATTATTATTATTTTTTTTTATAATTTTTGTTTTATTATATTTTTTTATTATTATCCTTTTTTTATTATTATTATTTTATTATTACTTTTTTTATTATTTTTTTTAAGTATTTGGTTACGGTATTTGGTCACAGTTAAAGAAACCCGAACTTTGAGAGAAATTTTTATGTTTTGTGTTTTGTCAAGAAATTGTAAAATTTGTTAGTTTTTTATTTTATTATTTTGTTTTTATTTTTATTTTTTTATTATTAATTTTTCGTATAATTTTTTTACTATTTTTTTGTATTATGTTTTGTATTATTTTTTTTTTTATTATTTTACTTTTTTTTGTTTTTTTTTTTTGTTTTGTATTTGGTCAAGAAATTGTAAAATTTATTAGTTTTTGTAAAAAATGTACTGGCATCAAGCGCACATTTTCTATTGCAAAAATTCCTGTTGCAAGATACTGGATATTATTTACATAATACTGGAAAATGTTCGCCACGATTTTGGGCCTTTAAAATATATATTTGACCATTCTGTAATAACTTCCAATAATATAAAAGAGTTCAACAATTTATAAAAGATTTGATCGAATTCTTGAGACAGAAAGAAAGTCTGACTTTGGCTTCAGACTTGATACAGCACTCTTCGCTTTGTTTTCAATGATGAAAATTAACTAATAACTTCAGCAAATTATAACTCCATACTATATTCTGAGGCACAGATATATCCTTCATACATATAAATAATATTTATACCAATTTTGGTTTTGAATACTTTTTTACCAATTAAGAAAAAAATCAAAAATAAAAAAAAGTATAATACTTTTGATTGAAGGAAAGCTTTATTTTTATGCTTACGCGCCGCTTCATTGCTTGCCTATTTGTATACTGTAGCTGTCTAGTTCACAAGTGTCAAATATTATAGACATACGACGCCATTTCCAAAATCATAAATCTTCCGAAAAGGTTACTAATTTTTGGGTATTAAGCTGAGCTCCTGCTTCGATTTGTTGTGTGCGTCTTGATGTTATTCCACAAATGGAGAGACCTACAGTTTTACGCCGACTCCGAAGGGCAAATGGGTTTTCATTGCAGAATATACTCGGAGATTTTCCGTTGCCCGCATTTGGAGTTTCATGCCCACCGGGCTGAACCGAATGGTAGTCACGCACAAACCGTTCGGATAGAGCGGCGTTTGTTTTACTGTCAATATAACCACGACCAAAGTGAACACCTAGTTGAAAAGTGACTTAGATAAAAGTGACAAAGCGCATATGCGTCATAATAATAATCCACAAATGAATACAAAATATTTATCATGGCTTTAAAGGCCCAAAAAGTGACTGACTATATAAAATAAACAACTTCAGGTTTTGTTAATGAGCCGACCTAATTTATTTATAAAACTTGTTGCTTAAATAGTAAATTATAATAACCAACCAAATCAACTGGGCTAATAATGGCTTCACTTTTTGATGTTATTCCATAGATTTAGTATAAATGCAAGCGACATTTGTCACTCACAGATAGCAAACACACACAGGCGCATACATACGAATGTATCCACTCTCGCGCACAAACATATTTTACGTCTTTAGAATAGTTTGCAAAAAACAAAACAACCCCCAAAACCTGACACTATTAACACAAAATTAATAATAGATAGCTGAGCAATGCCAAATAGATGGAAAAGAACAAACAAAAATTAGCATAAAACTTATAACTCAAATGAAATATAAAATAAAGCTATGCATATGTATGTATGTGTGTACATACAAAATTCTCCAAGCGCATTGTTTGCGCACCAATTTATTTTGACACACAATTATTCGATTGTGCGCTTTGCCGGCCAGCTCTAAGGCGCAACTTTGTCAATGGCCATTGTTTCCCGACATTTTGAATAAGAGTTTAATTTTTGAAGCCATTCACAAATTGGCAGCTTTTGGCAGCTCTTCTCATCGCCTTCAATGGCGACAGCTTTGATGGCACATTTGCTGCCTATTGGTTTGCTTGGCTGAATTATTCACGCTTTTTCCCCACAGCTCCGGCCTCAGCACAATGCCTCATGGTCTGCTGCACTTTTTGGCCATAATTTGTTTTATTTGTTTAATTTTATACTCGCATTTGTGGGCTTTCGGTATAAAATAATTTGTAATACTACTTTTTTAACTTTTTGATGCGCGCTCTAGGGGCGACTAATTATCGCAAGTGTAAACTGTGAAGTTGCGTTCTTGGCATTTTTCAAGTGGAAAACATCATTTTCCCAACAATTATTTAGTGTTGCATGACACAATCTTTGTAATCTTAATTGAAATTCGCGTTCGTCGTTACAAGAAGCGAGTCTTTGCTGAACTTAATGACATCATGGCAGACAGATAGTGCGAGTTGTTCAATTATATCACTGAATATGACGGAAAATAGTAAACGACTCTAAAAAATTTAGAAATATTTCTTATATCAAATTATTCAATCGGTTATGAGAGACATAATCGCATCCCAGCAGCCGCCAAAAGTTATTTACAACACACAATTCGAATCGACTGTCTAATTAGTCAACATTCGCAGCTTAAACCTTCGTTGGACACCTTTTTGAAAACCTTCGGTAGGGCACCCGGGACAGGTCTTTTTTTGTCTTGTTCGAGGATCCTTTTAAAAAATATATCTGCATAAATCGATAGAAAATTTAATTTTAGCGAGCTACCCGCAAGCTCAAGTCGTCAGCTCTAAAAGAAATATGTGAAATTCACATCCAAAATCAAAAAAGCAGGTCTGGCCAGATCCGGGTGCGCAAGGGCGGATTAATTGTTTCAGTTAAACCTCTTGCTATTTTTTCGACATAGTTCGCTGTTCTAGTTTGTTGATCCCTTCGGAATAATATGATTTGTCCGAGTCAGAAAAATAACCATTCGTTTCGGCGATCAGCTCCTCATTTAAATCAAACCTTTTTCCTGCCCGTCATTTCCTCTAATTGGGGAACAAATAGTAGTCTGAGAGATCCAAGAGAGCCAAGTTTAGAGAAAACGGGTGATTTGAAACGAGTTGGAACCATATTTCCATTAATTTTGCGACACCAAATGCTTAGGCGTAGGTTGGCGCGTTGTCGTGATGGAAAATGAAAATCACTCGACTCCTTCGATTGCCACACACAAAGATAAAAAACTGATTTGGCTGAAACTTGGTGTGTGCTCTACCAAGGGATGCCACTAACTTAAAATAACCTCGATATGACTTTGCACGGTCTTTTCAAACGACCCTCGCATATGAGAGCATTTAATGAACGAAATAGTTTTTTATATGGAGCAACACAGGCAGAAAAAAATTATCAAAAATCACCAAGAATTTTAGCCCCTTTCAACTGACATTTTTTGGGTCTAAAATGTATTGTTTTTTATTTTTTATTATTTTTTTTTTTTAATTCTAATTTTATGCAAATTTTTCGTATTTTTTATATCCTGTACAAAGTTTCAAACTTTGAAAATTTAAAATTTTTTGAAGAATGAATTATATTTTTATAAAAACATAAAAAAGAAAAAAAAAAAAAACAAAAAAAATATATATATATTGACAAGTATTGAGCAAATTATTTTTTCGTCACCAACAGTCGGGCTCTACGCTACCAGCATGACCCGCATGTAAGCCTGGAGAAATGCAGTCACTGCAGCAGCACGACAAAAATTAATCTTGTAATAAGGTAAATGGAACAAATTGCTGAGTCTAAGGTTACGAGTAGGACAATTAAAAAGCATTAGCTCCAGTAAGAAGCGGCATTTCATATCATTGATGGCTATGCCCCTCATAAATATTACCGATGAAAATTTTCTTCGCATTTCTAATGTTGTCAATCCAACAAAAGGCATTGGCAGCTTTTATATGCAGACAAACTACAAGGCCAAACGAAGGGAATGAATGCCAAATCTAGTGAAACGTTTCTGAGCATTCTCAACTCTTAAAGATGACCTCTTACATATCGAATGGCTCCCAGATAATGCTGGTTTCATCTAACAAGCGAAAAATACAAATTATTCTACGTGGAGTGATCCTGAAACTCCTTTGAATTCCTCACTACAAAGCGAAGTATAAATCTAGTTTTGGCTATCATAAAGCCTATATATTTAGAAAACGAAACATCTCCATACCATTATTTTTCAGCCCTGATGTTTGATAGATTTTAGAGCGTAGTCTGGCTGATTTTCGGTGCCAGGTGGACGGAGTCTAATATCTTGTCGTCAATCCGTGCCGCCATACAAAACTATTTTATACTCGTGAGTTCATAAAATAATACGCCACATGTCAGCTGTCCAGCAATCATGTTTTCTTGCATATTCCATAAGGCAAGACGTTTTGGTGTTAGAAGTAACTTTTTTCGTGAGCTGCGAGCTACTAATCCAGCTTCCGAAAGTCTTCGTTTTCTACAAATTTGATTGCATTTAAAACAATGTTTGCTGATTATGAAAGAATATTTTATACTTCTTAAGATCTTCCATCTGCTCACGTTTTCAGAATCTGATTTCGTTGTTCTGTGATGAAGTGCAGTAAAGCAGAACCTAACTGAAACCCCAAGTCATTGGCACTTTGTAATATTGAAGTAGTACTCATATGTATTTGTGAACCAGCATTAAACTTCAACGCCGCATCACTCTCGAACTTTGAACTTTAACTTAAAAATCGCTTGGTAGATTTCAATAAAATTAATACTGCTTTGGAAAAACATAAAAAAGTCGTGCCTGATCGAAGGATTTTTCAAAAATTTCGATTTTTGTTAACAATAATTGTCTGTTTTTTTTTCTCGAAAAGCTGAAAAACATTTTCTGAGACCACCATATTGTTAATTTTGAAAAAAAGCTTCGATCAGGCCATTTGTTTATTTTTTGTTGCTTACTAACGAGCTGCGTCGTTTAATCGCTCAGAAGTAACGCTTACAGATCGCTCATTTCATGGTCATTTCAATAGCATTTCATATGTTCTAACTCGGCTCTCGGCCTAACAAAATATGACATACGAAACCCAGGGAAGCACTGAAGCATAAAAACACCCAAATGAGAGAATGCGCCGGCCTACTAACATCCACCCTCCTCTAGATATAACACAGTGAAATTTCGGGGGCGAAAACATATTACTTGAGCGTGAAACTAAGTATGATAGCTGAATTGCAAGTATCCAGCGTCTTGTCAACCAAGCCGAAACTTTAAATGCAGCAAGCGAAGTGTTACAATAAAAGGATTTGCAAAAAACAAAAAAAAAAAAAAACAGATCCGTCAACGACAAAACTGTCAGCACCGCTGATAACTGACTTTTTAGGTCGTTGAACCTCGCGGTTTGACTAGCCGACGAACAGCAAACAACTGCAGTTGGTAAACTTTTGCAAGTCTAATACTCAGCTGTGCCAGTATCTGTGGCTTTGGTGTTAGTGTCGCCCTTGTTAAATTTTTTGCATTCTCAGCTCAACAACTGCCACAACTACCGTATACGCGTAGCTGGCCGGGCATGGTTAGCTTGGCGCACAAAAAAGACCAAATAGTCGATGCAGGGAAAACTTGGCTTGGAAAACTCGATCTATAAGTTAGAAGTTCTTTTTGTTTCTTGCTTTTTTGCTTGCTATTTGCCAAAAGACGCTTCCAGCAATGAAGCAGCTTGAAATTCTTGGAATGCATGCATGGGTGTATATGTGGATGTGTGGTGGCATGAGTTTGCAACAAGTTTTCCAACTATACGCACACATTCTCCCAAACATACTACAGAGAATCATGCCATGCAACAAACTTGAATTTCTAACTCTGCCGTTCAACTTTCCTCATATCGCCACGCCAGCAATAGATTTTGGCTAATTTTCGTTAAAATGCCGCGAAGTGTTCACTGCTGGTGGTGGTGCTGCAGAAAATCCCAGATATGCAATGGCAATATTGTGTGGTGAAAACTTGCCATGCAAACGTGATTTGGAACAGCACAAATACTATACAGGGTGGTCCATCTAGTGGTCTTTCTTCCTCTCTTTGTTCTCGTTTTTTCTTTTAGTATTTTCCCACCAGAAATCTGGGGAGACAGCCAGTAATATTACAAACTTATTTCCAAAGCTAATGTGGAGTAGCCCAAAGGGGGTGTTTAGTGAAAATAAGACCAATGCTCACCTCGCCCACTATGACGAGATCTGGGAGGGACGCATCTGGGATCGGAAAAGAGGCATCTGATCGTTGTGCATTCTCAAAGCGTGACAGTTTGGAGGGACATTGGCCCAATGCTATGCAAAATTGATTTACTCAATGCCAACAACGCCCTTAGAATTGGGGAGGACCTCCCCGCGGCGTTTGATACCAAACGATGTTTCAGAGAGGATGAATCTCGGTGGTGCAACTTCTTCAACCTGATGGTGGAAAAGATCGTGCGAGCCGCTGCACATACGTCACTGTTGACAATTATGATTTCGAGGTTATAAGAGGCTTCGTTTAACTAGGAACCAGCATTAACACCGATAACAATGTCACCCTTGAAATCCGTCCAAGAATCTCTATTGCCAACAAATGCTACATTGGACTAAGTAGGTAATTGAATACTAAAGCCCTCTCTCGACGAACAAAACTAACACTTTATAAGGTTCTCATCAATGCCCGTCCTAACGTATGGCGCAGAAGCGTGAACGAAGACAACATCCGATGAGACGTCACTTAGAGTGTTTGAGAGAAAGATCCTGCGAAAGTTTTTGGACTTTTACACGCTAGTGACAGCGAGTATCGCAGGTGGTGAAAAAATGAGCTCTATGAGCTTTACGACGACGTATGTCTACGCAGCGAATAAAGATCCAGCGCTGGCTGAGTCATGTCGTCCGAATGGATACAAACGCTCCGGCTCTGAAAATATTCGATGCGGTGGCAGCTGGTAGTGGAGGAGAACCTTCTCTGCGCTGGAAAGATCAGGTGGAGAAGGACCTTGCTTCACTTGGTGTGTCGAACTTGTGCTAGTTGGCACGAGACAAACGCTCCGGCTCTGAAAGTATTCGATGCGGTGCCAGCTGGTGGTGGAGGTGGACCTTCCCTGCGTTGGAAACATCAGGTGGAGAAGGACCTTGCTTCACATGGTGTGTCGAACTTGCGCCAGTTGGCACGAGAAAGAAACGACTGGCGCACTTTGTTAAACTCGGCCAAAATCGCTTAGCCCGCTTTCGCGCCAACCAAGGAGAAGAAGACGTCACTAGCCCATTTTCATTTGAAAATGCTGCTGGAGACGCCAGTTTGGTTGAGGGTGAGATTAACAGAGGCATTGTAAGCGATTTCGTGTGGGAGGCCCGTCACGGCAGTCTAATGATTGAAAATCCTACTCCATAAACAATGCGAATGTTCACCCCTTTGAATAAACCAATAACAAAGCGTTTGTCAAAAGTGACGCCTAGATATCAGTAGTGAATAATTCCTAGACGAAGACAATTGAGTTTTGTTCACTTTTTTGAATTCGACCAAATAAACCTCTATTTGAAGCACCCTGTACTAAATAAAATAATATATTTAAGCAGCCGACAATGGTAAGATTGGACGACCTTACTTATTTTTCGCATTCCCACACTCATTCATCTCAGCCTTATCAGTTCCCTTTTTGCTGTTGTTGTTTTTGCTCGACAACCTCGCAGAGAGCCGTCATTCGCTGACCCACGTTAATGGGAGACAATAATAAAAACCTTATTGATATTTCTTTGAATGTGCGCATATTTTCCGACAACCAGAATTCTCAGTAGTTATTTCCACAAACACAATAAAGGAAAAAGAAAACTACAACACTTTGCGAAACTATTCCATGGACGAGGTGTGAAATCACATGTAATTAATAAATGAACAACACGCAATTCGGCCATGGCTAAGGATATTCAAACGAAACCATTAAGCACCGCCGTTTGAAGCAACAAATACAAAAAAGAAAGAAAAACCCGTTCGCTGCTGGCCAGGTGCTTGGCAGCGCAGAAAGCACGCAAAGCAAAGCAAAAGGCGGGCGATAGAAGCAACTTAAAAAGTACTCAGACAATTTATTAAAAAGTTCAAACAAAGTTCACTCAACCCGTGTCAATTTAATGGATACTTCAACATGCCACCGCCGCATGTACATATGTTGTAATAACCTGAAGTCTTCACAGATTCAATACTTCTAAGAGACTAAGAGTTATGATACGTACACTCACAGCAGCATAAATGATCGGAAGTGTGGCAGGAGGTGTAGCAGAGCTGTTCTGTTTTCTGTTGTGAGCAATTGGAATGGATGGCACGCACTGTAATCTCGCGAACGCCTCCAATAGCCACAATAGTGCCACCACCGCGTTTGTGGCCACACGTACAAATCAATCCTAAATTCAACATTACAATGCCCATTCAAAAACTGTATAAGCATTTGAAGCAGACATTCATGGATCTTCTTCAGCTGAAGGTTTTTTGTTTACTTTTTTCGATTTTAGCATTGCGTGGTGTTTAATGTGAAATTGATTAATTGAATTATTAATTTTAATACTTCAACACTGTCGTGGTTTCAACACGTTGCCCACACAAATGCCTTCTTCTATTTTTGATTTTGTGGGCACTAATTTGCGCCGATTTGTGTGAATCGCTCTGCTTATTGGCGAAATGATTATTCTGAATTCAGTGCTTAGTTGCGTCCGAACACGCATAATGGCTATTCAATTGAAACAGGATGCCGAAAACAATATAAACAAATTAAAACGATTATTAAGCGCTCGTGTTTGGCCCAGCTTAATGATGATTCGTAATGCGGTGTAAAAACATTATATTAGATTTTCAGATTTTTTTTTATTTTTGAAATATGCTCTTAGAGGACGGCAGGTGCCTTATTCCAGGAAGCTTTTGAGTGGTTATTTAATGCTAGTATGAAACCTGTGGATTCGATCCCAACTTCTGAACCACGAAGCCTCAAATATTAGTATATATAATGATGAACCAAAATCTAAAATCTTTTTCTTAATGAAATCGTCAGTAAGATTTGTTGATAAACTGACATTCATAGAAAATGAACTGATAAAGAAATATCTGTCAAAGGCAAGGGAAATATCATTGCCTCTAACAGAAAAATATTTATCAATATATTTAAAAATACTAAAAAATAATAATATGTTACATAAAAATAGTAAAGCAATATATTATCATAGGCGATACAATACTTACAACTTCAACGATGAAAATTTAGTTTATAACATTGATCAATTTATAGCCAAATAAATTATAGAAGTTTATTATACGTTATCTTCTTTTTAAGCCCTTTTTGGGAGAATATAAATAAGTTTTAAAATTATGCCAAAGACATTCCAAATAATAATGATAACCTATTGTATAATCAAAAGAAAAATAAGTTTTAAGCTCCTAGATAAATACAAATGTATGTTAGGATAATGCTAAATAATCTAATTTTATCATAACTTTGTAAACTCCTATGTTAAAATGATTTAGGGCAATAAATGAAATGAAATGAAGCAAAATCTAAGTGTGCAAGATTTCGACCAGTTGTGGCTATTTCGGTTTTTCTTATTTAATATTATTATTTTTGTGTAAAAGTTTAACTCATTGTGCAACAAAAATCATAAAAATCTTTTCACCAAACTTGGTGCAAAAATTATGACAATTTTTGGTATACCATTTTTCAGTCTATTCAATTTTAGCCCATTTTTCATCAAAATTTCTAACTTTTTAGTAATAATTTTAAGAATAAATTTTTAGTTTTGGTATGCCATTTTTTATCAAAATTTCTAACTTTTTGATCAGAATTTTGAGAATAATTTTTCGTACGCCATTTGATTGGTCTATTAAATTTTTAATCAAAATTTATAGAATAATTTTTGCCATATGGCCATTTTATAGTTCATTAAATTTTAATCCAATTTCCATGAAAATTTCTAACTTTTTAATCAAAATCTTTGGAATAATTTTCCGTTTGCCATTTTATAGTCCATTCAATTTTAGTCCGATTCCATCAAAATTTCAAACTTTTTAATCAGAATTTTTAGATTAATTTTTATTATGTCATTTTATAGGAAATGTTAGTTTTTATTGTCACCCAAATTTTAAACTTTTTAATCAAAAGTTTTAGAATAAATTTTGAAATTTTACAGTCCATTACAACAAAATGGTGCGGAAGCGCTAGTTGGATTCTGGATGAATCACCACTCTAACCAACAGTCCATTAAATTTTAGTTAAATTTTCATCAAAATTTCTAACTTTTTAATCACTTTTTTTTCGTTTTCGGTTTTCGGAGACGCAGGTCTAGGGAATAAGACGTAATCAATTCATGACCTCAAAGCCAACATAACTTTGACCATTACTCAAATTCATCCGTCTTGAGCTCTAGAATCACGCCTTTTCATGAGTGTAACGCCACAGATGAGGGTTTCAAATAAAGAAGAAGAAATTCGTTAATACCTCGCAAAGCAGCGTTTTTCATTCCTTTTCGAATCGCCCCTAACGGAAACCCCTAAGAAAATCAGATAAACTAATTTTTACTGAAGATGTGCCTAACGCATAAGAAAAAAGTCATGGAATGGCAGAATCAAAGCAGCTTTGCGCAATTACGAACAAAAAATTGTGCTTTCGTTAACTTCAACTTTTCTATTAGTTAAAAAAGCGAAGTTCAGTATAAACTGGTCTAAGTTATAATTGCCGTGGTAATTATATTTATTTCTTCTTTTTTTTGGTTTTTTGGCTTCACATGCGTCTAATGATAGAAAGGGGCAAATCATAAACTTCACGCATAGTTAAGCAAAAGAGTTCCGAAGAAGAAATGGACGCACATTAAAGGAACGCCACTAAGCAAAGGCAGTCATAATGGGCAAGAAGAGCAAGTGCAACGACCGCTAAGCAGTAAATGATAGCAAGCGGCGAAGGCGAAGAACGTGTCGATGAGGCCATTGATGATGATGATGATGCGCTTTTACCCGATCCAAGCGCAAATAGACAGAGAGCAGCACATCATTTCCCTGCAGAGAAAATGTTTAGTCGATCAATATAGGCTGAGATATATTTTCTCTATACAACAGTTTCGGACGCATACTTTTTTAGATAAGCAAAATGAGTTTAGTGAATACTGATTCAGTGAATAATGATTCAGTGTGGAAAACGAGCAATGCACTAAGCCATACGCCACAAGCAGCAAATTGGTTAAGGTGCTGAAAATAATTCTGTCTGTGAGAAAACTATCACGAGTAAATATGAAATGCAGAAATCTGGATGCATAGAAGTAGGCGCTTGTAAGGAAATCGAAGAGAGAAAACAAAAATTCGTAGCTATGGCAGAGGCAACCTGAGGGTAACGTCTGCACTCGTTGAATTTTTTTGTTTTTAATTTTTCCCCCTTTTATTTATTTTTTTAATTTTTGCTTTTTATTTATTTTTTTAATTTTTTCTTTTTTAGTTTCTTTTTGTTTTTAGCAAATGTTACGCATGCCCAGCTTTATTCGAGCGCTCATGAACTTGACATTTGCTGGCATGCGTCGGACAGCGGCGCTGGCTGACGTGAACGGCACGCCGAAGCAACGAACCGGCAAACAATAACAAAAGAAACCACCAGCAACTTCTCCTGAGGCAGTAATACAGAAAAATCAGCAACTGAGACATTAGCACACACCAGCAGCAGTAGATCCCCGATGGTAAACTTATCTCCAATGCATCAGTGACTGCAAGCTTGGTTATTGTGTTACAAAGAAATAATCACACAATAGCCACCTGTAATGTGCACTCGTCTTTGCCGAGCTGTGAGTTTATGCATTTACACGTACTACATACACACGCACACGTCTTACTACTCAAATCGCATTGCAGATACTGCAGTGACGTCTGCTGCTTACGTACAGGCAGGCAAGCAGCTGGCTGAACTTTTGTGCATTTGCGTCACATTGAGTGGACGAGTTGGGGTCACGACGCTCCAGTAGTAATCAACCATTAACCATTATTTTTCTTTTATTTTTTTTCTATTTCTTTTACTCATCAATATTGGGTTAAGTAAAAAGTTCTCAACATTTCCTTTCACTTGTATTTCGACGATGAAATTAACATACAAAAAAGTGCATGAAAAAATGAGTACAACTGGCAGCGGAAAAAATTACCGAAAATCTATGAAAATTTTGAGCGACTTCAAACCTGCATTTTATTACACTAAAACTCAAAGGTGGCTATAAAACAGGAAACCCAAATGTATAAAACTCCGATTAAAAATTTTGAAATTTTTGAGTTTGAAACTTGGATAATTATGATATTTGTAATAGAATAAATTAAAGCGATGAAAGCGGCGTACAAGCTCAAGTTAAACGGAGTATGCGGAAATGAAGAAAGCTCTGGCCACTGTCAAATATATGTATGTACCACCAGTTGTCGGAGCGATGCAACCTGTTCTCGATGTCAGTGGACAACCGTGTGCCTGTCTTTAGCTTCGGTAGGAACTATGATGTTTTGATCCCAGATGAAGACCAATGATCAATTCCTAAGAGAACCTATTAACGGGATATCAGCACACTTTCTACACTGACAGATCCAAAACCAGTGATGGTGGCGGGTCTGGATGGTACTTAGACAAAGACACTAAGTACTCTTATGCCAGGGCAGATGGCCACGGCATTCCTTACGGAAGTCTATTCCATCTTGAATGTGGCGTACTGGCTAATTGAGAAAAAGAGGCGGGGCAACAGTATTGGAATTTGTAATGACAGTCAAGCTGCACTGAAAGCCTTTGCTAACCCACGCTACTCTTCGAAGTTAGTCGGAGAATGTAAGACAAAACTGAACAGCGTTGAAAAAAACATAACAAAGTTAGTCTTATTTTGGTGCCTGGGCATTGTGGTATTACAGGGAACGAGTTATCTAATAAATTGTCTAACGAAGGTTCTGCAAGTATGCCACTAGGTCATGAACCCTTTCTAGGTGTCAATTCCGCATCGATTCTACTATGGATTGTCGATTTGATGAGGTCTACCCAGAGAGGACGTTGGTCTGGGTTGAACTCGTGCAGAGTAGCTAAGTGCTTTGTGAAAAAACCAAACAGGAACATAGCGACCTTTCTCCTAAAACTCAGCAGAAAGGAACTAAGAGTACTGGTGGGTGTAATCACAGGGCACAACGTCTGTGGTCAGCATATGGCTACCATGGGAGTCGTAGGTAGCCCGATATGCCTATCCTGTCTTAAGAACGGCGACACTGCAGAGCATTTTCTCTGTAGCTGTCCGGCGAGTACTAGAATCCGACTTAGGATATTGGGTTGCGATGTACTGAGAAGGGATAAAGATCATACTCTTCCTCTTCCGGATCTCTTAAGATTCATCAATGAATCCAAGAGATTTATGGAAGGGTGACCTCAAACAAATTTATCCGTCTTATCACCCACTTTTTATCTTTCCTATCTGTACTCTATTCTTTCTACTGAAATCTATCCGGGTGTAGTATAATGGTCTCTTGACTGAGTGCTTGGACTTGTCCAACCCCCCACAAATCTAATATAATCTAAACTAAATTCAAGTCTTTCAAAAGTAACGTCTAGATATCAGAAGTGAATAATTCTTAGATGGAATTTCTTTTTATTTCATCTTTGAAATTTGTCTAGAAGGCAGATGTGCAATTTCAACCATGGACGCTTACACGATAGCGCAGTGCATTGAAATTATGGAAACTTATTATGAAAGTAGTCGATCTTGAGGAACAACATATAACAACATTCGTGATGTTTCGAGTGAAAATAATTGTCCAAATGAGACGACAATTCAAAGGTTAGTGAAAAAACTTCAAGAAACTTGTTCTATCAAGGATAGAAAAAGGACTGACGGAACAACAGACATGGGTTTTTTGAAAAGTAAAGTCTATGTGAATAAGCCAAAAACAATTCCCAAGCTGAAACAAAACATTCGAGATTGCTGAGCTCAATGCTATAATGTCTGATCAGGCCTCTGAAAGTTTTATATCTCCTATGACGGCCTTTAGACCTGCTCATGGTGGATTTTTTTTCCTTGTTCACTCCTCTCGGGAGCATAGGGCCTCGCCAAGATTCAGTCTTGCGTTGGTTTCGTTAATATGATTTGATTTCTGACAGGGTAGGTGATTAGCTTGTTGGTCCCTCCATTTTTGGAACAACAGCAAAATGCATGTCACAAATAGGAGGTCAATTATTTTTTTATTTATTTGTAATTTTTCACTTATAGAGGCGCGCCGTTTTGTAAGGTAATTTTACCTTTATATAACCGCAAAAGAAAAACGCACGTTCCCACTGCTCGGTTGCTTTATTTCAACTTTTCAACCGGTTTTCTAATTGTCATTTTAACAACAAATACACCACCGACTAACTTTGCTTTTAACATGCTTTCTCCTTCTTTTGTTTCCATTAATGCGTAATTTTCCGAAAATTTTATTGAATGACCGTATTCTATGGCTTTGCCAATTGAGAAAAAATTTGATTTTAGTTCTGGAACATACCACACATTATGTAAAATTAAGTTCATAAATTCCGTTTTTAAGCTCACCGTACCTATACCTTCCGCATAAATTGTTTTTCCCGTTGCAAGCACTATTTCTTGCCTTCTGGGCTCAATTGAGTTGAAAAAACTTTGTTCCATACACATGTGCGAACTAGCACCACTGTCCAAAGTCCACGTGTCACTATCATTTTTTCGCTCTTCAAACAAACAACATGCCTTTTCATTTCTTTTTTCTTTAGGCATTGACACTTTACACTGGGCACGTATATGTCCCTTTTTGCCACATCTAAAACACACAATTTTTTGTCGACTTTTGGACTTGGCCAAAAACACCTTTTCATCAGGAGTTGAACACTTTTCATTTTGGCGTATTTCGCTTTCCAAAATTTTTGACACCAACGCATCGAATTTCGGCAAGGTGTCCCGGCTTTCAATAGCCACTACAAAACTTTCCATCTCATCAGGGAGACTACAGAGAAGCAAAATTGAGATGAAATCGTCTGGCACCACAATTCCTATTTCTCTAAGATCCTCAACAATTGAACGAAACTCATTTACACGCGCTGCGAACTTGTAGTAATAAATAAATAAAAACTCAAAACTTGCCTGTAGGTGGTGCCTTTATCACAATTTCTTTGGCTTAGTTATAATTATCTTTATGCAAATGGTGCCCAACTAGTTTCTGAATAATCCTAAATTTCACAGCAATGGAATGAGAACGTGAGCTCCAACGGTCCAACTCGATGGTTAGTCTACCAGAGCGTACCTCTACTTCGACACCCATTTTAGTAGCAAAAAATAATTGGAACCATAGCTTTGCAGTTGCATTCGAAACGGTATGGGGTACATGGGCAGCCCAATTTTGGTTTTGTTGGCCGCTTGCTACGATTTTCATCTGGGTCGTAATAATACATGGCATTGTATTGTAAAATACATTTTTCCCTTCACAAAAGCGCCAAAGAAATTTTTCGAAACGTTCTTCTACCTACTACTCGCCATACATATGGCATCAACTAACTATCTAGCGAAGCTTCTTTGACGTAATTCACTACGCAAATTTATGCCGAAAACATTCAGAACTTTTTACTGCACCCAATATATCGACGATTGCCTATGGCGCACAGACGTTTCGGTGGAAGTGCACACGCAACGTCAATGTCACTTACAATTACTGCAATTATTACTTTTTTTCTCCACTTTTATTTCCAATCGGCGCTCTAGAAAGAAAATGTCTGCACGAATTCAACTGGCTAGAAGACTGAAAAAAATAAGCACTTTTTAGAAGAAACCCTCCCTGCGGTCATATATGTTACTAGTTCTGAACTTATTTACAACCAATTTCGTCTTATATTTATTCAATGCTGGCGGCCATTAGCCATTATGAAAGAGGAAGGGCTATAGAATAAGAAATTGTAATATTTTCTTCAAGAATCTAAAATAGGTACAGTTTAAGGGTGGATATTTTTGTGGAACATTTTAGGAAAACTTCAGATTACGTTTTACTACTATTTTCTTTTCATTTTAAAATATTCTACTGAAAGCGTAAATCAAAATATTTGTTTTGCCGACACCTGCATCTGGCCACTTTCGAACTAGTATGGCTTCCACCACCAAATAGCACCTCAAGAATTAAAATATTTGCGCCCTTTCGCTGCAGCGCTATTACCTTTTTTTGTTTGCTGTTGTTCGGAGGAAGTACTTACTTGCATTTAAGTCCATACCTTTTGTGTGCGTTAAGCTACTCACATTTCACGCCATCACATCACTGGTTTGCTTCAATAGAACGACCGTTTTGTAGGCACTTTGGCGATCGGTAATCTTAGTACTTATACGACTTAACATTAGCCGAAATCAGTGCACTCAACTAGCTGCGGTGCTGGTGAATATTACCCTCCCTTTAGTTTTGGATGTCAAGAAATAAAGAAAAGGTGATAGAACTCGTAGATATTAGCTAAGCGCTGGCGAAAATATTAACAATCATGACTTGTCATCTTCACGCCTATTACCTTTCGTAATAAGTTTAGTACTCTTTACTTTTTTACTTTCGTAGCATTTTTTCTACTCATTGGTGTCTTCTGCTAATAACTACAAACACATTTTTACTTGCAGACATTAGCTAAAAAATTGTTTAATGACCTTATAATAACAACTGATGTGGCTCGCGCAGCCAGCAAAAAGAATAATCAGTCTGCTTATGCCTATTATGAGCGTGAAACTGAAAGGAGTGCAATAAACTTTAAGTGATAGTAGATGTGCTCTGCAGCATTTTAAGGAGTACAAAAAATGGGAAAGAGGGATCATAGGCGGTCAACTCTTGATTACATATAAATTAATGTTTCAAGACTCTCACAAGAAAAAAATAATAATATAAAAAATAAAAAAAATAATACAAAAAATAAATAAAATAAAAAAAATTAGAAATAAAACAAAATAAAAAAAAAACAAAAATAAAAGAAACAAAAAAAGGAAATAAAAAGAGAAAAATTAAATAAATTTAATCAAATTAAAAAATTAAAAACAAAAACTAATTTGAAAACAAACACATATTTTATAATCAAATAAAAAAAAGGTTTGAAATAAAAAAGTAAAAACAAAAAGAAACAAAACAAATTAAATTAAATTTAAAAAATATAAAAAAAGATTAAATTGAATTAAAAAAATTAATTTAGTTTAAAAATATATCAAAAAAGTATAAACTGAATTGAATTAAAAGTTAAAAAGAGAAAAAAATTAAACCGAATTACAAAAATTAAAAACAAAACATTAAATTAAATAAAAAAATGTCAAAATTAAACTAAAAAAAAAATGCAAATAAATTTACAAAATATAAAAATAAATTAAAAATTATAAAAAATTAAGAAAATAAAAAAAGAAAAAAAAACAATAAATTTAAAAAATATAAAAACAAATTAAATTAAAAGTAAAAAAATATATAAAAAACTTAAATTAAATTAAAAATAAAAAGAGAAAAATTAAATAAATTTAATCAAATTAAAAAATTAAAAACAAAAACTAATTTGAAAACAAACACATATTTTATAATCAAATAAAAAAAAGGTTTGAAATAAAAAAGTAAAAACAAAAAGAAACAAAACAAATTAAATTAAATTTAAAAAATATAAAAAAAGATTAAATTGAATTAAAAAAATTAATTTAGTTTAAAAATATATCAAAAAAGTATAAACTGAATTGAATTAAAAGTTAAAAAGAGAAAAAAATTAAACCGAATTACAAAAATTAAAAACAAAACATTAAATTAAATAAAAAAATGTCAAAATTAAACTAAAAAAAAATGCAAATAAATTTACAAAATATAAAAATAAATTAAAAATTATAAAAAATTAAGAAAATAAAAAAAGAAAAAAAAACAATAAATTTAAAAAATATAAAAACAAATTAAATTAAAAGTAAAAAAATATATAAAAAACTTAAATTAAATTAAAAACATTAAATTAAATTTAAAAAATATAAACAAAAACAAGGAAATTAAAATATATTAACAAATATGAGAAATAAAGAAAATCAAATAAATATAAAGAATCCAGTAAATTTAAAATATATAAAAATATGCCTTTAAATTAAAAACATACAAATAAAATAAAAAAATTAAATTACTTTAAAAATACACAAAATCAAATTAAATTAAATGTAAAAAATATATAATATACAAAAATTAAACTAAAAAAGTATATAAGAAACATTATGTAAAAAATAAAAAATTAAAAACATTGAATAAAAATACAAATAAAACGCAACAAATACAAATAAAATGAAAAAGATATATAAAAATTAAATAAATAATAAAAAAAAATTAGATTTAAAAATAAAAAATAAAATAAAACAAAAATCAAAATAATAAATAATAAATAATAAGCATAAAAAATAAAAATAAAAACAAAATAAGGGCATTTACATAATATCTCCAAAAGCCTACCAAGTTCCTTTCTGCTTAGCCTCTTGAGACCCTGGCAATAGTAAACTGTAAACAGATAGTTTCGTAGTAGGTTCAAGTATGCATAATATCTCCAAAAGGCTTTTACCTAACGGAATTGTTTCTAATCACTTACTAACGAACTTATAATTTTCCTAAAAAGAAATAAATTTAAACAAAGAATTTGAGAACAAACGGTTAATGATATTAAGGGGAAATAGAAATCATGTGGTATGCATTTAAAAATGAGGAATTTTTCGCCCCAAATATATGGCTTTATTTCAATTATATATCAACATACGATTGGTGCGCAGTATTGTTCATCGGAATCTACATATATGTAAGTATATAATCGCACAATTTAAAAAAACACTCTGTAAACACAGTTGGACAAAGTACTTTGAAAATTGATACAAACGCAAGCAAACGTCTACTGATCAGCAGGGAGAATTTATCGAAAAATAACATCCAACATTCATTTCCCCACTTTTGGGCCAGAAACATAAATAGCAACCCTCGTACTCATAAATTGCGAATAAACATGAATTATGAAATAGCTGAAAGAAAAAATGGTGTATGCATAGCGCAAATCGCATATGTAAGGCAGCAAGAAAAATATGCTTGAGTTTTGCACATCACTGTATATAATAGGTTTGTTAGCCTTCCCCCCACATAAGAGTGGAATTGAAATAATTTAACTAACATTGAATTAGTTGGAAATTCAAGCACTATTACTCTTTAGTGCCTCTTCATTTTTTTTATACTTTTTGTTTGGTCACACGCTCAGCAGTGCATGAGATCGTTACGGAGACGTAGACCGTTTTACGCCATGCGCAACGTAAAGGCCCTTGACTTTGTCGCTTATACAATTCTTTTGTTTTCGATTGTATGCGTCACTATCGTTAACGGCCAGCTTCCGTTTTCGTTCATATTTCAGTAGCACTAAATGCATTTATTTGCAGCAGTTTACGTCAGTTGGTTTACTGGTTTCTCGTTACCGATTTCGTAATACTTTTTCTTGGCCAGGGGTCACAGAAAACTATAAACAAGTTTGTAGTGTTATGGATTTCTTTCGATGCCTTGTGGAGATTGTTTTTGTTTTTTGAGAACTTAAGTTTTAAAATGCAGTAGTTCAAGGTATGAGTGCTGCACTGCACAGATGAAAATGTACACACACTTTTTCCTATTCTCTTTGCACTTAAGAGGTTTAAAAGATTGACAATATTTTACGAAATATTAGGTGGATGTTGAATTTTTTGCTATGCGTCTCTAGTTACTTAATAGAACAAGCACTTCAAAACTAAATAAGATGTATTGAAGCACCACTTCTAAACAGTTTAACTTAAGCAGCTAATATCTGATTTTCTTTTCTCACTCGATTCTACATTTAATCTCCACTCCCATTTACCTTTAGCCATTAAAATCGCACAACAGCTTGATGCAAAAGCAGTAGTAAATCTTTATTGTTTGCTACATAGAGGTAGCAACAGAAAATAGAAAAAAAAACTTGTGTGACCCTCGATTTCGATTTTGCAGCATTTTATTTCCTCGCTTATTATTGTAAATGGAAAAGCAAGGGTACAAACGGGAGGAGCACAGCACTCAAGTACCGCGCAGAGTGCAACAAGAAGGCGCATAAATACAGTGAAAAGCGTTTAACTTAAGAAGCTCTTGCAAGATACGAAGAGCTTAATGGAGAATGAGCAAGACTCAATACGTACAGAGTATTTATTTGGACTTCGATTATATGTAGTGAAACGAGTTACCTAAAAGGCAGGTACAAAGTGCTAATTGATTGTATCATAAAATGTATATTTTTAATTTCACTGTTCATTTCCCACTTCAAATTTAAATTTTTTATTTTACAACTCAGCGCTGTCGGATGAATTTATATTTGCAAAGCGAATCAACCATAAAAATACGAGTATAAACCCGATTGCATACGGCATGACCTTCATTTGGTTGCCGGAGTTGATTATGCGTTGGCATCGTCGATGAGTTCGAAAGTGAATATGAGGAGCAACAGAGTATGTTGGCACACACACACAGATTGCACAGATTTATGATAGTAAATGGAAGCGTGATACATAGCTAATTTAGTTATAAAAAATAGTAAAAAAAAAATGAAAAAAACTTAAAAAAAAAATTTTTTAAATTAAAAAACATATAATAAAAAAAAATTAAAAAATATGTATTTCAATGTGGTGCAGAGAAATATGAGCTATTGCCTGCCGCAACAAAACGCATAGATGGAGATGGCAAAATGGTAAAAATAAAGCGAAACGTACTAAAAAAATATGTTCACTATCGTATATAGGGTCTTTCAAGCTCAAGTTTCCTTTTCAGCAGTGCCTTTTTATAGCTGTAACCGTGACAATCTTCCGTTTTGACAGTTGTTGAGTTAAAGATACAAAATTTAGTAAAATGAGTTTCAATTTCACTTGAGAAGCTCATAAATAATAATTAAAATAGAAAACAGTACTAAAAAAACTATATAAAAACAATAAAAAAAATACTAAAAAACAAACATAACAATAAAAAAGAGTAATTAAAAAACATAACAATTAAAAAGACAAAATAATAACTAAAAGAAAAAATAATAATTAAAAAAAAAACAATAGTTAAAACAATCAATAAAACAATTAGTAAGCAAAAAGATTAAAAACAAAAATAAAAAAATATAAAAAAAATTATATAAAAAAATAAAAAAATATAAAAAAATTATATAAAAAAATAAACAATAATAATTAAAAAAATAACCAAAAAAATAATACAAAAAAAAAAGAATAATAAAAAAAACATGACCCTGTACTGTACACTCTAAACAAATTTTATAAATGTTGAGATATAAGTATTTATAGAAAAAAATTACACAGAGTGGATTTATATATCCAGTTACGAAACTGGAAAATTTTCGTTTCGGAAACGGGATCAGGGAATTGGAAACGCATTCACCAGGCATTAAGCCCTACTGCATATTGCCTACTCAGCGTAGAGGAGGCATCATTTGGCTAATTCTTACTTGACTGACAGGTAAAACATTAAATATTTACGGTGCCCGGTTCATAGCAGCTGCATCCAAACGTTATTCAACCGTTCAAAAACATTCATTTCGTTCCCCAGAGAAGTAAAATCGACTTTCTGCCCAGGTTTTCCCCGGGAAAAAGCTGTTGCTGTCAAACTAGCATATAATTAAAAAAAAAAAACCCCCACTATATGGGTCACCCTGTACATCCAAAACATTGAAAATATGCCCTCCGTCTATTACCACATAGTTCCGACGTCCTCGATCACCAGACAACCACGCTTGATGGAACCTAAAACTATAGACTAACACGTCGACAGTCGGTTCCACATTACCGGAGCGACCCGGTTTTATGTACGCCCAAGAACTGTCACGCCAACAAAATTCCTCATGCATGACAGATGAATGTTTATGCTGATACAACAACCACTAACAAGTCCGCTTTAGTCCGTTCGTGGCGGTATCGACGTGTTGATTGCATTTTTTAACTTTGAGATCTAATAGCCCTTCCCTGCCTAACTCAGTGTTGATGTCACTAAGTACGATTTCTATGTATCATTAAGGGCAGTGCTCTAATCGCTTGTAAGAGCGATCATGTCTCTCTAGCATGGGGCCCTCTCCTGGACACAAAAGAGAGAGATATAAAAAAAATGTATTTTGCTGTGGATTGTTAGGACTGAACGCAAGCACACTTATAGTAGTGATGAAGTTTCTCTCTTTCTCCAGAAAATTCGAACGCGATCTCACCGTTCTTTACAAGACAGCTGTAGCGGGCTAAGGTGGGCAGGTAGATTTTCTACCTTGCCCCGTGCATCCTATAACTTTGGTGGCCGTGAGATTTGTATTTTCTCTTACCGAATATGTTAACCAGTCAGGCAGATGTAAGTTTTCCATTACGGACTGGGCATTCATGGTGTCTGCCGTCTAATAGTGATCACTGTTCTAAGAATCGCTGACGTATTCTTTATTAAAACAGGAGTGCTTCATACGTAGTTATGCGTTACTTTCGCTAGAAGCTGCTTCATTAGCAACTGAGACCCCACTGTTGGCATAATCCAGTTGAGAATTGCAGGCGGATTTTTTGAGAACCTTTCCTTTCCACAAATTTAAGATTTCTTTCCGACCAATTTTAACCATAAATTTTCATATATATTTCTCAGTGCATCGAGCTTCCCCAACCTCTAGTCGAACGAACAGGCAATGAGAGCATTCACTTTGGAACGACGTGCATTCACCAACAACGCCGTATGAGCAACGAACGAAACTTGATCTTGTGAAATGGGGCGACACACCACACCAAATGCAAACAACAACAACGTACTCAAATGCGCATCCACATCAACATCCACAACAATATTTGCAACACTAGACGATAGACGAATGCATGGATGGACGAATAATGGTTAACAGAGGTGGACCGCTAAGCCAAAGAAAGCGCTCTACGTCGTGGTGAAGGGAGAGCTTGAGGAGCGCTGGAAATGCGCACAAATAAAAGTAACTGCGAGCGTTGCGAAATCGTCATATGTAATAAACAAATCCGACAACACGGACACAAGGGTAATAATACATGACGACAAGGATACGAAAAAAGGTGCAGCAACAGCGAAAAGGAATAACTAAAAGCCAAAGAAAGGATATAACAAACTGTAAAGAGTTGAATTTATCTGCCACAAAGTGCGTTGTGTAGCTTGTAGTGAACGATTGAAAGGAAGTGTGGCAGCATGCCCGATCATTACGCGTGGCTGACGTTCGCCTGTGTGTTGTGTGTGCTAAATGTGAGCTGGTGCCGCGCAGCCGATGAAGATGAACAGTGAGTATCCTTGGAAAAGGAAGCAACATGTAAATGGATGGCTTAGATGTGTAGTAATGTGTTTTTCACTTTTTCTCCCTTTTTCTGTTTCTCCTTATTGCGATTTGTAGTGTGCACATTAAAGTGCGAATGCCGGAGCCGGTGCGGAAACACAAAACACACAAACCATCACAACATCATCACCACAACTACCACCATCTGCCACATCAGCATCACCATCATTACCACAAGCCGCCCTTACACTCCCAATATCCAAATCAAGCAGCGAAGCAAGGCCGAAGGGCAGTAAATCCAACGGTACCTATGCCAGTGCCACCGCCACCAGCGCTTCCACCGATAATGCCACAAAATCAACTCGATGATATGGGTATATACGGCGAGGACCTGGATGCTGGGATGGGAGGTGCGAATGGTCTGCGTGGCGGTGTGTCTGACCATCTGGTGTACTCACCCGGCGCCCCGCAACCAATGCCTGTAAACGCCGATTTGGCACCCAACTATGGGCCGGCGCTATTTGGCATGGCCGGTGGCGCCAGTGGCAGCAGCAATGAAAATAAGCAACAACAACAATATACCGGAGGCGCCCCCTCATCGACTAGTGTATTGACCATGCCGGGTTCAACCCAACAGCTAATGCAACATATGGAACTGATGAGCGCTTTGGCTGCGTCAGCGGCGGCCGCAGCAGGAGGCGCAAATGGAGGCGATGACGAAGATGAAGCGAGTGCGGGAGGTGGAGGTAGCGCGACGAACACACTCTTGGCAGATGACTTTTTGGCCGATATGCAACGTACGTATGCCAATGGTAAGCATCCGACAGCTGCTTTTAGGCGCAGGAAGAAATATCGCGGCGGAGGACTGGCAGAGATAGGCGATGCCGCACTAACATTTCCATTGAACACACCGCAGCTGCAGCAACAGCACATACAGCAACAACAAAAGCAACACCAACAACTGCTGCGGCAGCAATATCAGCAGCAGCAGCAGCAACAATTCTTCGGTGTAAATTACTTTACGCAACAGCCAAAGCCGCAAATGCAAATGCTAAGGGCACCAGCCAGCAGCAACAGCAACAAATACCGCACCTATCATCGGAACACACATTACAGATACAAACAACCCTACAACAACAATGATATCTATGCCACCACAATATCTGATGAAGGCATAGGCAGCGATGGCGATGATGGGGACGAGGGCGACGACGACGATAATGGCAATGATGCAACAATGTTCTTTTCCAGCCGCCCCACATCGGCCACTTCGCCACTTTCATCCACTAGCATCTACAACGCTAATGACTATGAGGACGCTGTGGACGATGAGGACCAATTCGATTACAATAGCAACGGCAATAGCGACAGCAATAGACATAGCAACAAAAACTATAATAGCAACTACTTCGATGGTGTTGATGATGATGAAAATGAAGGTGTTAATCCGGTTAGTTATCAGTCGACAACGGCCTATGGAGCGTATGCGGCCAGTGCATCGACTCCAGCCACTGTGACTCATCTCAAATTACGACCATATCGCCAGTTGCAAAAGCACCAAAGCCATAAGCATATGCAAATACAACAACAACAGCAACAGCAATACACCTCACAACAGCCATCAGACTATTCAGGTCAGCTTCAGCCTCAACAGCTGCAACTCATCACAACAGCACAACCAATTAACGTCGTTGGTCCCACGGCAAGTGACTTTGATGATCAACAGCCGCCATTACCCCAACAACGTCACAAATATCCAGTGTCAACACGCTACAAGAAACGCAAAAACCGCATCAAAGGGAAGCCAAATCGAAATCGTATTCCGACGCAATAATTGCTTTTGCTTCAGCGTCTAGCTGCTCAACGCCGCCGACTTTTGCTGAATAGTTGAACAGTTGACCAACTCCGCTTGGCTGGCTAGCCAAGGACCGCCCGGTCCGGTACCTCTTTGTCACACTCCCATCTACCTGACAAACCGATCTCTTAGGAATCTTTCACTATTTTCGTTGATATTGTTGTTGCCTAATGGTAATTGCAAATATGTACTCGTACAAGTGTTCCCCTGTTCCCTAGCTGCAGGTGTATATAAATTGGCAGCGGTGTACTATAGATGTAGAAGAAGAAGAAGCAGCCGCATCACAGATTTTAGATTGGTTTTTGTACAGCAACGAAACCAGGTTAAGTGGGTTTACGGACAGTAAGTAAGTAATCACATTTACCATTAAGCTAAATAAGTTACTCCACACGCACACATCTACGTATCTCAAAACAGAAGTAATAAAGTGATACTAAAACAGCCGATAAGTTTGTTACGAAGCTGATGTGTTTTCATTCAAAACGGCCAGCCAAAAAGCAAAGTCATATTTGGTTGATCACAAAATTTCAAAAACTGGCTTCATTGAAGAATCAAGCGAGAATATTGTGCTGTGAGTATCTCAAAGCCCAAATCAGGTTACCACATCTAAGGAAGATTTTCAAGTTGTTGTATATTTTGGGCAGGATTTATGCAGGTAGCAGGCGAGCCGAGGAGGTTTTCTTGTGCTTTTATATATTACTACCGCCGTAGTACATTGAGTTTGTCTGTGTCCATCAGACGGTTAGTGCCGGTCTCGAAGCTCACAGAAGAGATGAAACATCACATTAAAGGGCAGAATCAATCCTCTGAGAGTGTACACGTCACAGAAGACGAAATGGTGGCTAATTTACTAGCTTGCAGGGTGATAAGGGACGTGATTTTAGTGATTACATAGCCTGCAGTTCGGGGATGTGCCAGCTCCCCATCTTTTGGAACCTAAAGCCAATATACTTTCAGTTAGCCGATGAGATCAACCATCGTTCTCTATCTGATTCAAACTCATATGGGCCAAGATTAATCAATTTAATACCATCCTACTCTCAAGCGGGAGGTTTTACTGTTTCATGGAATCTGAAATAAAAGACCTCTAAAGTTCTTGAGGTGGTAGTTAGAGCTGCCGTGAATTTTTATTCATACATAGATGAGTATGGCGGCCCGACACTACAAGCCGAGCATACCGCACAATTTAGCTTTACTGGTCATTGCATGGTAATGAAGCACTTGAAAAAATTGGGCGTAACACATTTTATGCAGGTATGTTGCATGACGAAGAACATGAGAGAACAGCAAAGCCCAGAACTCTTGGAACATACCACGATCAGAGTTCACTACTTAGGATCACCTTATCTGGAAGCACACGAGTTATTATTCATGCCCACATGAAGTCTTGCGAGATTGCTAAATGATACATGGATCAGTCAAGACCCCTAACTGAATAGAAAATTGCTGCAAGTCGCTTGTTCTGAGAAATTTTCTTCTTCCTCTAAGGATCGTCTAGCCCGCCTCTGCAGCTTATTTTACAAACAAATATGAGGTTGCAATATGATGTTCCAACAGTGTGACATAAAGAAACATTTTCTCTAAACGAAAAGTGGCACCAACGCGATTGAAGGTAGTAGCAAAATGGGTAGGGGTTGTTTATCTTCTGTCTTGGATCTTTAGGAATATTTTGTAATTAAACTCGAAATGGAAATTTCGGGTGCTTCGACAAGTAAGAAAACTTTGAAATTTTGGGAGAAGTCTCGGTAATGGTACCCTAACGAAAACAGTCGACAGCCGTTTACGGGTGGCATGAATGATTCAGAAGAGATCGTGAGAACATCGAGGATGACGAACGTAGAGGCAGACTGTCGACATCGAAAACTGACGAAAAGATCAATAAAGTGAAAGGAAAGTTGCTGGCAGAGGATTTTAACATTGGACCCGTTCACGACATTGCAGTTAATGATTAGGGTTTGGGCCGTGATGCCGTAAAGTTGGTCGTTAGTCCCAAAGGACCTGAATTCCATACAAATCAAAGACATCGTCAAAGACATGATTTTCGAGACTAGTGGAGACGAGGCATAGGCTTATGACCACGACACGCAATCCAGTCATCAGACGAGAGAGTGGAGAGCTGCAAATGAATCAAGCTCAAAAAATCCCGTAGTTTTCAGTCGATAAAGAGAGAGAGAGAGAGGCCCCCAGTTCTTATGGTTTACAACGGTATTGTACACCACGAATTTTTGATAGGACAGGCAGTTAATAAGGACTATTATTTGGGCGTTATGAGATATTTATACTACAGCAATTTGCCAAAAAATCAAGAATTTGTGGAAAATAACTAGTGGAGTTTTCAGCATGATAACGCACCGACGCACAGTGACATCATTATCCCTTAATCTTTGACCAAGAACGAAACAAATACCCTCCCACAACTACCAAAATCACTTAAAACGCTCCCTACAATTTTTCAACAAAAAACCACTACGGGAAACGCGTTTTAAGAGCCGAAAGGAAGTATTGAAAAAATCGAAGCCGGCTCTGAAGGCACCTGGGTCAAACGTTGGTATAAGTGCGCTGCAGTTAATGACGAATACTGTGAAGGATATAATATTACTTTTGAGGAAGAAACTTGTATTTTGAACTGTCTGAATATATTCCGGAAACTTTTTGGTCGAGGTGATATTTACAAAAAAAAAACAATCGTACGATTCGATGTTACTGACGCAAATAGCGTTGGTCTCCCTTGCAGAACCGAGCGAAAAGGAAGATACTGTAAAATGCCTAACTTATAAGGAACCAGCTTTTCGGAGCAAATGCTGTTTTGGCAGTTATGTGTAACTTGTGAGAGATTTGCGCTACTAAAGAATCAGCGGGAATACCACCGACAATGTCATCCCTGAGATCAGACCAGAATAATTATTGCCAGCCGGTGGTTTTTGGACTTCACACATAATTATAATTGAAAGGCAGATCTCTATAGATGCTTTCCATTTCAATTCAACCGGGCTATTCGGGTCATGTTCTTCGATTTCGTTGTAACTCAAATATGTTGCTCTCTGGTCAAAATAATGAGACGCGTCTTTTTTTGATAGCGAAAAACAGCGTTCAAAGCAACTATTCAACGCAAGATCTATGCCCGGCTTCCTTGGTTGACGGGAGCCGAAGGATATGGACAGATGAAGTGTATGAGTTTGGGACACTGTTTGGGAGCTTTAAAATTAATTTTCTTGCCAAACTTATTTTTTTATTTTATTAGAAATTAATATTAATAGATTTTGGCGACTTACAACAATTTGAGGGTATTTCTGCTGGCATAAGAAGCTTACCTGAAAGTAGAGAGAAATGGTACGTTAATGCATAAGTTAATATTCAGATATGTACAAATATATACAGGGTAGGCCATTTAAAGCGGGCCCATCTGGCAACCCTATAACTTTTGACAGGAACGTCAGATCGACTAATGACATAGCGCGTTGGAAGCGTCAGTCCAAGACAATTTTTACCATGGAGCAGTACACTCCAAAAGAACGCGCTGAAATAATTCAGCTTTACATCCAAAATAACTTCTCAATTGTGAAAACTCAACGTGCGTTTAAAAAAAAAAATAAAGTTAAAAGTGCGCCATCCAAAAGCACTTTACAGCGTTTATACGCAAAATTTATTAACCACGGTAGTCTCAGCAATACCAGCCACGCATCCAGACAACGTACACGACGTTCTGCTGAAAATAACCGTTCTTTTTCGAAAATGAAAATGGAGCCTCTGTCACCATCAATGGAGAGCGTTATCGTGCCATGATACGCGATTTTGTTATGCCAATCATCGAAGAAAATGACATGGAAGGCTACTGGTTCCAACAGGACGGGGCTACATGCCACACTTCACGCGCTACAATCGATTTTTTGAAGCCATTGTTCCCTGGAAGGTTGATTTCGAAAAATGGTGATTTTCCGTGGCCACCGAGATCACCAGATTTGACGCCACCGGACTTTTATTTGTGGGGTTATCTGAAATCCAAGGTATACATCAACAAGCCAAGGACTCTAACTCAACTTAAAAACAATATCCGACGCGAAATCGCCGCCATACCGGCCGAAATATTGGCCAAAACGATGGAAAACGCCGAAAAAAGGACACATTTGGCATTCAATCCAGAGGCAAACATTTGAAGGATATCATTTTCAAAAACTAGCTGGAACAAATCTCCTTGAATCAAAATAAATGATTTTTCATATCAACACAAAAAAAAATGTTTTTTTCAATGTTTTTTTTCAGAAACAAATGGGCCCGCTTTAAATGGCCTACCCTGTAGTAAAATTTTCTGAAATACAGTTGTAGAAACAGGCAAAAAAAGGCAAGAAATTTAATAAACACGAAGTTTCCTTTAACCTGCCGTAGATTCTTGAATGCAATTAGGGAAGCGAAATATACTAAATTTACTACGCTGAAAATTGAGCCATTAAATGTACCCCGCAAACATTCAATGAGAAAATAGTGAAACCAAATTGTCGCCAGCATTCAATTAAAAATGTCAGTGGGAGAAAAGCGACAAAGCGAACAGCGCAGGGGTCCTCACAGCACCAATAAATGTGCTATAAATACTAACAAATAATATATTGCATGCGGATAAGTACGAAATTAGAGAACACTAACGGGAACAACAACTCCCACGATGTGTAAGCGATAGTTTTATCAACCAGTCAATGGATTCAACGTCACTTAATTAAGATTCGCACGAGTGAATAGCGGCTGCAAACAATTTAAGTCGAAAGGAGAAGACTTGAGTTGTTTTTTCTTTGTGGTGCAGAGAACATTCAACAGTTAAGTAAGTTATAGTTTTTAGCGGATAGTCAAAAAATCATAGAAAAATGTGCATTTTTTTACATTTTTTTATAAACAAGTTTGTTCAGTAGTAGTAACACCCACTATTTAACACAGTTATGGCTCAGCATGGACTAATGCAATTCTTATTGATCAATCCGCACAATTTTTTCATAAGGAAAACATGCTTACGTTATTTTCACCATTTTGGTTGGTATGGCTTTTGTGTTTTGGAAAAAAGTTATGAAAATCTAAAAAACTATGAAGGAAGGAGAAAGGGTGGCGGGCGAGGCCCAGGTAGGAAGTGATTAGCTGTCTATATGAAACAACTTTTTGTTAGACACCAAAACACTAACTCTTTAGGATTTATTACTAGCGGTTCAAAATTCTATTATGAACCTCTTAACCTTTGAAATAAAATAGTACAAACTTGCAGGAGCTGGGCCATAACTTTTTATAGCCATAATGATCAGCTTGATGCCCTCTTGCACAAATATAAAATAAAATAAATAATTGGTGTGAACACTTCTGTTAGAGTTTGGCCGAGTTCTTCCTCCTATTTAATTTAATTATTTTAAAACAAAACCTTATTTAAAAAAATGAGTAAAACAATTCATTTAACACTCCTTTGAGCACCCGGGTATGACCAGACAGACTAGCTTTTTCAACTTTGGACGTGCATTTAACATATTTCTATTAAAGTTAGCTAACGACTTGAGCTTACAGGTAGCTTCCTAAAATTTAATTTCCTATCGATTTACGGATATAACCTTTTCAAAAGGATCTTCGAACAGGAAAAATTTTAATTAAAAGAAATTTGATTTCAAAACTTTTAATTAAAAAATTTTAATCAAAAGCCTATTTTAAAAAAGTTTGGAGGGTTAAAAAAATGTTTAATAAAAAAATTGCATTACAAAAAATTGTTTTGTAATATATAAAAAAAGATTTAATTAAAAAAATATGTAAGTACAAAAAATTTTAATTAAAAACAAATGTATTTAAAAAATTTTAATTAAAAGAAATTTGATTTAAAATTTTTAATTAAAATTTAATTAATAATTTAATTAATATTTTAATTAAAAATTTTTAAATTCAAAAATTTTAATTAAAAATGTTTAGTTAAAAGGAAGTTGATTTAAAAAAAGTCAGATCCGGGTGCCCAATTTTAAAAAAAGTTTAGAGGGTTAAGAAAATGTTTAATAAAAACATTTCATTAGAAATAAAAAGATTTAATTAAAAAAATGTGTAAGTACAAAAAAATTTAATTAAAAAATATTTAAATTAAAAAAAAATTTTATTTAAAAAATTTTAATTGAAAAAAAGAACTTTTTAATTTTAATTAAAAGAAATTTGATTTAAAAAATTTAAATTAAAAATTTTTAATTAAAAGGAATTTGATTTTGAAAAACTTATTTGTAAAATTATTTTTTTTAAACATTATTTTGTTTCAAAAATTTGTTATTGAAAAAACAAATGTTTTTTTGTTTTAGCATAAGAAACACAATCATTTTATAATCTTGCAATATTGTTTTTAACTTTCTTCATTTTTATAATTCATTAATTTCTCCTATTAGTTGGCCTTCAAAACGACTTTGCATCACCGCTACTTCAAAACACAACGACACGGAAGCGCATCAATTGGAGATGAACACTTTTTGAAAAGTTTGCTTAGCCTTAGTTATTGTTTTTTTTTTAAGTAATGAAAGATTATTCATACCGAGGGAAAGAAAATTCATAGCAGTAAAAAATTTATTTATAAAACTTTCAAGTACCTAAACCGAATTTCGTACTTATCAACTAGTTTTAACATTTTTCTGAAAGCATTAGGAATATTAAAAAAGTTTGAGCATAAAAACTTGAAAATCGAGTAAGCGAGAGAAGGCGAAAAATGAGGGCAGAAAAACGCACCAAACAGCACACAACAAGATATGGTGTCAACAACAACGCATGTTGCAAGCACCCAAGTACAACAAAAGCAAGCAACAGCAAGTAACAAAAAACAGGAAAAAAGCACACCCAACATGAAGAGTGATGTTGTCAAAGTGACAGCCGTCGTCGACAGCTAACGGTGATTTGTTGCGCCCCACACAGCCGAGGTCTATGTGTGCTACCATACAAGTGCAAATATGTATGTATTTGTGTTCTTGGTGAGCTCATTAATGGTGTTGGCGGTGTTGCAACAGCTGCAGAAATGCATGAAAATTTTCGCACAATACAATTTCGCGCTAAAAATCAACAAAACAAAAAAACTAATCAGAAACACAAAAACACTTTTCTATTGAGCAAATATTTTATGTCGTACCATTAAACGGGCATAATGAAGAATTAAAATATGGTTTAAACGCCCAAAGTTATGCTGTGGTTCATCGTAAAGTGCTGCGAACAGCACGAAAGCGCAACACGCAGAGTGTAAACGTGAGGAAAAAGTTATGGGAAATTATGCAATGACAAGGACGGTGTTTAAGCAAATTATAGCAAGAATTTAATCAGCGCTATGGTTGGTTGGCGGAACAGCAAAATGCTTTAATGCATGCAAACAAAAAAGTTGCATACTTTTATGAGCGTTAGCTGCTGGCACAATTTCACCCTAGCTTCAAAGTTTTAAGTTTAATTAATTAAAAAGCGCAAGTGAAGGTGTGCAGATGCGCACAAACAAAGCCATCTATACTTATACACTTCACACATATGGGTGTATGTATGTGTAGCATGCAGATAGCCGCCATATCCCCAAAGTATGTCACTGAAATTTGCAGTGAAAATGTACACACACACACACGCACACTCGCTTCTTTTAAATTAACATTATGATCACTATTGTCACCAGTCCATTGTTAAGGCGCACACTCGCACAGGTGAATACGCTAATATATTTATCATTTTAAAAAACATCTGAGCGTACATGTGCACTTACAGTGAGAGAAAACTCGCGGGAGCAGTGCACACAAGAACAACACGTCACTTACCACACTGACAAGGTAGCCGACTTATGTACTTGTTATGCTTCCAAAGCTCTCACCAGCGTTCAGTTAGCGAATGAGTAAATGGAGATGTAAAATGCAGGGAAACAAAGGAGTGTTTTTCTCACTTTGTCAAATTTTTAAATTAAAAAAAAAACGACAATGTTTTGCTCCCCTATTGACTACACACTTTGATTAAAACAGTTGTGACCTGCCACCCACAATATACGCTGAAACATAGGCACTAAGTTTTTTGTAGCGCCGTGGGGGTCACCGGTGACCCTAGGATTGCAAGAAACAAATAATTTGACTAAAATTAAAAGTTTTAAAATTTTCAATTTTATTGCAATAGTGTAATTGATATAATGTAGTATAGAACACACAACAATATTTCATATAAATATGAGAAATGTGTGTATAAATTTCATGTGTACATAATATGTCTTCCATACTAACAAATTCATGTTGCCGCCACGGGCAAACCATGTAAAATCGGCGTGGCATGCCATGTGTTGAGCAAGTGTTTTTCGTCGTTTTCCCGCCTTTTTGCAGATTCTTTTGACTCATTGTGAAAAATTACATTTTTCCCTATTTGCTTAAAAGTGTATTGTTTTTTTAGGTGAAACGTAGTCGAAAAGCGTACACCTTGAGAGCATACACTTGTTTCTCGTGGAGTGGAAGCTTATGAAAATCAACCGAATTTCGGTCAAATTTAACTTTCTGGGTAAGATCCAAAATGTCCAATATGAACCTAGCCGTAATCAGAAAAACCAAAATGCTACTGCAATTTCTTTCAGTAATCAAGAATTTTTTTCCAGTAATCAGTAAAAAATATATTTACTGCATTTTTACTAATACTGCAAAGTGCCCATCTATGATGGCCATTACCATTCAATTCACCGTAACAATACACGATATTTATTTAGCACGAAGAAGAAATCCCCCAAAAAGAAGAAGAAAATTAAAACAGAAAACGTTTCGTACAGTTTCACATGAAGTTACTCTTCGAAATTATAATAATAGTCTTGCTTCACAGCTTTATCGTCCGATAGTTCTACAATTTCCTCTACATAAAGTTCTAGATTGGACGAGGATGTTATGAAGAGTCTGAAAATCTGGATGAGTCAGACTTATAGCTCAGACTCTAAATAATTTCTTTCTTTAGTAAATATGAATGTTGGGTTTTTTTTTACTAAATGGTATAACTGATGAATTTTGTTTATTGAAATGTTTTTGTTTTGTTTTTTATTTTTTTCTAACCCAAAAAATTGTTAAAAACAATAAAAAAAGTGTTTTCAAAAAACAAAAAATTAAAACAATTGTTAAAAAAAAAAACCCGAAAATAAATAAAAAACACACACAGAAACGGCAAAAAAATAACAAAACAAATAAATGAAAAAAAAAAAAATTATAACATTGAATGAAAAAAATTGTTTGTTAAAAAAATTATTTTGTTAAGAAAATAAAAATAAAAAGCAATAAAACCAAAAAACAAATTAAAAAGCAAACACACAGAAATGTTAAACAACAACAAAATATATAAATACAAATACAAATTTATTTGAATAAAAACCAAATTATTTAAATAAACAAATTTTATTAGTTACACGATTTTGTAAAAAACAAAATTTTAACATTCAACACAAAACTGTGTTAAAGGGTTACATGGGTTTCGTTGGTTCAAAAAATCGATTTTTTTTTTTTTGGCTTATTAATTTCTACAACATCTCAGGAATATTATCCTAAATTTTCAAGTCGATCCGAATAATAAATTTGGAGATACAGCCTTTGGAATGTGTGCGCTCCAAGCCACTTTTATTGTTACTCAAAACTTTAAACGCGTTTTTCTCGGAAGTGTGTTTTCAAAGTCGTTTGTCAAATGTTCTCGAAAACTACTCAACCGATCTTGAAGAAATTTTACACAGGTCTTCGAAATACAATTTATTCGTGCTTGAACGAAGGATTTTGTTTTATTTTTTTTCAATTACAACTATTTAAAAAAAAACAAAATGTCAAACAAATTTGACCGAAATTTTGATTTTTTGGAAAAATGTCTGCCAAAATTCCAATTTTTACCTTTTTTTTTTCCTTCGATCAAGCACGAGTTTATGGTCTTAACTAAAGCACTTATTTTTGTTTTTTTTTTTATTTTTGATGAGCCTGTCAGGAGTTATGCTGACAACGCGGACGCACCTTTTTTTCGAGGGGTCACCGGAAATGACGTCACAATGGAGGAGTTTTAATTTTTTGAAAATTTCAGAAATTATTCTTTAAATATGTATCTATAAGACAGAAAAAAGTTTGAATTAAATATGGTAAATAATTTTTTACATAAGAAAAAAAAATATTGAAAATGGGTCTGTTTTTAACCGACGAAACCCATGTAACCCCTTAAAAGAATAGAATAAAAAAATAAAAAAAAATGATATATGTATGTACATATATATTTATTAAAAAAAAAATTTAATAAAAAACATAAAAAAACAAAAAAAAGTTAAAAAAGTAAAAAAATTTAAAGAAAAATAAATAAACAAAAGTTTTCTAATTAAAGTAAAAGTTTTTCAATAAACAAATTCCGTTAGTTACTTAATTTTGTAAAAAACAAAATACAATCCAAATAAAATAACGATTTTCTGAACAAACACCACTTTTCCTTTTAGTATTTTTAACAAGATGAATTTTTGTTTTTTCTTCTGATTGTTTTTAGTAATAGCTTTCTTTTATTGTTATTCTTTTTTAATTATTTAAAAAAAACAATTTTTGTATTTTTTTTGTATTTTTTTGTATTTTTTTTTTGTTGTCTTTTATTTTCACGTTTTAAATTCTTTGATGGTCTTCTGGATTAAAGACAAACGATTGAAAATATCTAATTTACTTACGGAGTTTTTAGTTAAAACCGTAACTGTGCAAGCCGGGAAGGATAACAAGCATGTCCATCTGAAGCTAAATTGTGAGAGTAACTTCGGCTGCCTCGTCATAGAGGATTCGACAGCAGAATCGTTATTAAATTTTCTGAGCAAATCAACTGATTCCTCCAAAATCGCTGAACGCTGGTTAATAGTCTGGTGTTAGCCATACTTGTGGATTCTGTACTACGAGCGTGTAAGTACTGAATTTAAACCTGAACCGGAAATCTTACTCGATTCGAGAAATGCTGTTGCTCTTTTCCATTTTTAGAAAAAAATTACCGAAAACTCTTCGCGAATAAGTAGCTTCTGTGTTTTCTTTTTTTTTTTTGGTTGTTTATTTATTCCCTTTTTTTTGTTTTTGAATATTTGTTTTATACAATTTCTTTTTTTTTGTATTTATTATTTCATTTAATTTTTTACTATTTTATAAATTTTTTTATTTTAAAATTTTTATTTATTTTTAATTTTTTTTTCATTTTGTTATATTATTTTCATTTCATTTTTGTTATTTTTTATTTATTATTGTTTATAGTCATTTTTGACTACTTTTATTACTTGTTTTATTTTTTATTTTTTAGCTAAGCTTTGTTGTTATTAAAAGTAGTATGCAATAGTATTCCATACAAAAGATAAATAAGAAAATGAAGGGGACTTTATAAATTAGCGCTACGCTTAAAAGTTAAGGATTCTACAAGATTAAACAAGGTGGAGCATTTCGATAGGCAGCATATAAAAGCTTCCCGCAGTTTGTGGATAAAAGCCGTCAGACTTAGCGCGGATGGAGAGCCGCAAAGGTAATTAATTGTTTTTTTTTTTTGTTTTTTTTTGTAAAGGTCCGAATACAAACTTGGAAGGCAATCGACATAGCAATTTTATCTTTCTTGTATCACATTCATATTTCGAACTACGCAAATCATCCAATTCTGGCTCTGGTTAGCACTTCGCTATCGAAGATTTCTCTTGAAGACCACCTGAATTAGCCTGAAAGCTGATATATCTTCGGCACGCCAAGAAATAAATATGAAATGCATTACTCAAATTTTTTTTCTTTTTAATTTTATCCTCGAAGCAACCCCCGTTGGCGTGCAAAACCTGAGCAACTCCTGACTAACTGGATAGCTGTACACTTGTCAGCCAAACCGTTTATCATTGTACGGCCATCATTATCGCCACTCATCAAGCGCTACAATGGAGTATTGTACGAGTACTTGACGATGTTAGCTTGCTGATGAGACGCAGATGTGTGTGTGCGTGTACGAAGTAGGAGCGAACTCTCGTGAGAATTGTTAGTGAAAGCACAGCAATACAACACCGTGACGAGGAAAAGTGTTGAGGTAGTGGCAGCGTTGGGGGCCGCGCGGCGTAAGCGGATCTCCTTTAGGGACGTGCGTGTTACCGCTACGTTGGGTTGGTCTTCTATTTAATACCGTTAATTAATTAAATTAATGAATTGTTTGCTTATGCATTTTTATACGCACTCGCCCCTCCCCCCTCGCACATACATAACAATTGTCATTTATCTTGGGCGGCATAGCGGGTGGGTAGTGATAATTTTCTGTTGTTTTTTTTGGTTGTGAAATAATTTTTCTTACCCAGAACTCTTACAAAGTAGGTAAAGCATTGGGCGCCATAGGGCTACAAAACTTTTACCAGCCGTTTGCCACTTTTTCCTTCTTCTTCTATAGTTAGTACGTACTTGACGTTGTCAAGCGTGCAAAGCAAGTAGGGATGTATGGTAAGTGGTGGGCGTGGCAAAAACGGTATCAAATTCTTGACTCAGCTGCCCACAGAGGATGACAAAAGGAATGGACGAATGAAAACGATGAGCTGGCACAAGTGAGTCGAAAAGCAAAAAAACAAACAAAAAAAACAGCAGTGGCTTTGGCGGCAGTAGCAGACGTGTAGCCACAACGTTTGGCAGCAACAAATTGCAAGCGGCGACAAATTATGCCAACACAGCATGACAAATTATTTTGACTGTCCGCACCACATGCTTCACCGCTGCTACAAATGTGGGAACAGAGGCTGGAGGATGTTGCAATGGGAAGTTGACGCCGTTAGCTGTTAGCCAAGGCAATGGCAATTGCGTTGACGATAGCGTGGCGCTGCTGCTGCTGATGCTGACAATGATACTAGCGATGTAAACGCGTTAATGGCATTTCAAGCCACAGGAAGTTTCGCTAGAGTCACACGCCGCCGTTTTTATTGTTGTTGCTTACATATGCAACACAATGCCTTGTCGTCACCATAGTGATGTTTTCGTCTGTTGTCATACACCACAAACTGTGCGGTTATGTTGTCATCATCATCATCGTCATCCACTATTTTAAGCAAAAAGAAAACATTCCAAATGTGTGGTTGTGTTTGTACACATATTTAAATATGTGTGTGTGTGCATATATGGGAGTGGTTGTAGCACATACTGACAGCGCATTAATTTTGCAACAAAAATTAATTTCATTACATAAACGCATACGCGCGCACAGCACACACTCACACACTTGGTTGCTGCATAAAAATTCTTTATACTGCTATTTATAAACATTGTTGCCTTATTTTCGCTTCGCAATTTCACTCGTTTACGATGTGAGATAAAATTAATTTCCGGCTAGCTGCAGGAATAGGCATAGAATGAGATGAAGGGAGCGCTTCACAGATGGAGGGGAGCACAGATGGAGGAAGTGAGCTTATTGAAGTATCGTAGATATTAATATCCAACGCAACAGGAGTCCAGCTGTTTAGCTGTGGGAGATTGACTTGCAACTATCTAATAAACAAAAGTTCAGAGCGAAATGCATACCCGGTGTGAAGAAGCACAAAGGGGAAAAAACCAATTACGGAGCATTGCAGAAAGCTAATTTTTTTCGCGCGTACGTCAACGCGTGCGTGCATTAGAATGTGAGTTCGATTCCCACTACCTGTTACGTTGAACCAAAAATGCGACTATTCATTCGCATAGAAAATATCTTCTCCTATAGAAATTCTCAATGCACAGCAGCTAAGTGAGGCTAAAATTTTCGGAAGTAGTTAGAAACAGAGATCCGGCGATGTAAAAGAGCCTCATTTAATCAGCTCTGTAATGAGTGCAGACAAAAATCTTTGGGGTAACGCATACAGAGTAGTGACATCGAAGATTGGAGGAGACAAAGACTTGTGCTGCTTTCGAAACCATCAGCAGGTATACCAGGATCCCACCATCGGTTATGCCTCCTTGGCACTATAGACAACCGCATACCGAATGCAAAGCGAGACTATCACCGCAACAGTGTGGCTTCCGACAACAAAGGCCCACAACAGGCAAACGGTGGAGAGGTGGTGATAAGCAATAAGCAGGGGGCAGGCTTTTGACGATACGTCTTCGAGACAGAAAAAAACAACAATAAAAAAACGGGCTAGTTAGACCAATCTCCACCCGATGCGCGCATGATTATTCCTTTAGATGTCCCCTATCGTTGGGCTAAGAAATCATATTTGCAAATCCGTGATCTCTGACTAGTAACCATGAAGAGGTGATTGGCTCAAGTAATTTGTTTAAGAGAAAGGGGACTTTAAAAAGCACAGTCGTATAGATATGAATATCTAGTCGTAAATCGGATTACAGACTCTCAACGATCATATTCGACAGAAATTTTAAGATTTTATTTCACCGTGAAGAGGATTGGAATGAAATGAGATTTCCTGAACGATTCGAAGCAACTTTGTAAATACTTCGGAGAGAACGTTACGACGACGCTTATACGAAAATGGACTTTTTTGCAGTCGACCAGCAAAAAAGCCAAACTATCACCGTGTATGCGAAATCGGCGGAAAATTTGGGCACAACTTCACAGAGACTTCGACGCGGAATATTAGAAAAAAGTTAAAAAAAAAATTGTTTTTACTTTGGCAAATAGCAGTCAGAAGATGTGAATATTCACATTTTTTTTGTGGTTTTGTTTTTCTTCTTACAAATCATCTTCAGCGATGAATGCCGATTTGAAGAGGCCACAAAAACAGCAAATTTTGTTCGCAGAAGAGCCGGAGAACGATACCCCTCTGCTTCCAAGGGTCAAACACCCCCTAGTGTTATGGTTTGGGGCTGTGTAACGAGGTCCGCTACATTTGGTCGAGGGAACAATGCGCTCTGTCCAGTACGTGGACGTGCCGGAAAACGTTTTGCTGCCATATTTAGAAACCCTGAAGTGTTCGAGAGTCGAATACACCTTTATGCAAGATCGAACTCCATGTCACACATCCAGGATGAGCATGAATTGTCTGAATTCAATGGCAATAATAGTTTTGCCATGGCCTGGCAATCCACCGGACCTTAACCCCGTCGAAAATGGCTGGGCTTACCTCAAATCGGCGGAATAATACCACAATAGAACAGCTTAAGGAAAACATCGAAGAATAAAATCTTAAGATGAAGATAACACAGTTGCTTCTGTGATTTGGTAATGTCAAAATATCACTCCAAGTTTACTTATTTATTGTATCAGGTTGAAGTTCACGGACGAGCAACATGTTGTAATTAGTGAAAATTACTACCAAAATTCTGAGTCAGAGGTCGTAACCTTAAGCCGTTTAAGTCTAACGTAACAGCAACCATTTTACCTAACAGGCTACTCATGGAATAAATTCTAGCTAGCATAATCACGATTGAATATTTCTAAGCCCTATGTCTCTGGAATTCGACGACACATCCCTTGTTAGCTGAACACACAGAAAGATCTGTATTTTATATGAAAGAAAATGCGCTGTACCATCAATACAATTTTTTTAAATCAGCACTTAAAACCTTTACTTTATTATTAAATTTATTTTGAAAAAATTTTAATTTAATTTTTTTTTTGTTTTTAATATCATTTAAATTTAAGGGCTTATAAGCCTGCGTTGTTAAAAATTTCCTAAAAATTCCGATAAAAAATGTTTGAATTTTGATGAATTTTTCTGAATTTCATATAACATTTGGAACATTAATTCATAAAGCTTTTGTTAAAGAATGTACTCAATTATTATTGAAAATTAATTAAAATTAAATTAAAAATTAAAAATTTACAAACACATTGGCGAGTTTTCCTACCGACGGGTGTACTATGTGCCTTGCAGTTTCGCTCTGCACGCTATGGAATCTCCAGCTTTCACACCAATAAAATATTAGGTTAATCAGCAGATAATTCAGTCACCCATGATCATAATTATTGGGCTGTTCTTGGATAAGTTCATGCAATCCTTAAAACGTGTCTTTCCTATTTTGGGACCTCAAAAGTGCTCTGGAATACTATAAAGCGGGTAGATGTTCTCTGCTTTGAGAATTTGTCAGCAATATCTTTTTCTCCATTGAAACTTTTTTCCCTGCAAACTTTAAACTTGATTGCCAATACTTGATACTCTTACCCTTGAGCGGCATAAAAAAAATCCTATTTTTAAAAAGTAAATTTAACAAATAAAATTACTAATCAGTAGTACTAAGAAATCCCCTATTTGTATACTCAAAACCAAAAATTATCTTTACATTTTATGTTAAAAATGAAGGGACACGACATTTTTAAATATTTGAATTCCTTATCCTTACTTTTGATTTTGCGGTATACTGTTATGACGCTTCGGCAAATAGGATTAAAATTTAATGCATTGCAGAGAAACGCAATGAAAGCTTAGATAAGCTAATAAAAGAAATATAAAGAAATCTTATCAATTTTAAATGTAGTAGCACATGAAAAACCAACTGTGGTTAAATTGCTTCTAGCAATTATTTTTTACATACGAACGTATATATGTTTGCGAAAGCACTCAAGTTGTTCGCTCAACTGCATTATGATTTTGTATTGGCTATTATGCACAACCATAAATCGAATTGGTTTTGTTATTATTTATCCTGTTACTTTTAATTACCCACATAAATTTCAAAATCAAATTCGGAAAGCAACACCCGCAAACCAATTATTTACTGCAAAATGTATTTATATTTATTTATTTACAAGCAACACAACACATTTATTGTTGTCACAATGGCAGTTATGTAGCAAGGGCAGCAATGTAGTAAAGCAAACAAGTACGAGGTGTGGCTGATAACACTACGACCTAAGGTACTTAGCAGCGCTGACTCAGCATATCGTTGCTGATAAGAGTAATGCGCGAATCATTGTTAGTATAAATAATTCGACCTTTTTTACTTCGTTCTCTAATAAATAAAGTCATCGTAGAAACAAACAACAACACCTTGTCAATGGAATCTGGGAATCCCATCAATTTGGGCCAAGCGCAGATTAAAATACTTGTTAAAAAAATTAATCTCTAAAAATAGCATCGACTCGCATCCTCATACCCTACAGAATGGTACGAGTGAAAGAAAGGAAGAGATGGCTGTGAAGACAACCTCCACCCATGTCGTCCACTGGCAATAGTAACTAAAGAAAATGTCAAAAAAGTCCAAAAATTAATACTACCTGATCGAATAATTAAATTGTGGAAGCTAGCAAAAGAACCACAGATTAGCAATGAATGAATTGGAGAACTTCTGTATGAGCATTTCCACATGAAAAAAAGTTAGCGAGGTTGGGGTAGCGCGAATGGTGATGCCGCTCGACAAGCTGCACAGATTAGAAAGTTTGTTATGTTAAGTAATTTGGATTTTTATTTAATTTAATAATTTAATATTTTGAAATACTGAAATTTAATAATTTGATTAATAAACTGTAAATTGGATTTTAATTTAATTTAATAATTTCAACTTTGTAATTTAATAATTTGATTTAATAAAAAAAGTTATTTGGAGTGTAATTTAATTTAATAATTTAATATTTTGAAATACTAAAATTTAATAATTTGATTAAAAAAAGAGAAAGATGGACTTTAATTTAATTGTTATGATTTAATAAAACCAATTAATTTGGATTTTAATTTAATTTAATATTTTGAAATACTGGATATAAATAATTTAATTTAATAAAAAAAACTAATTTGAAGTTTAATTCAATTTAATATTTTGAAATAATGAAATTTAATAATTTGATTTAATAAAAAAATGTAATTTGGATTTTTATTTAATTTAATAATTTAATATTTTGAACTTCGAAATTTAATAATTTGATTTAATAAAAAGTATTAATCCGGATTTTAACTTAATTTAATAATTTAGGATTTTGAAATACTGAAATTTAAGAATTTAATTCAATGAAAAAAGTAATTTCGATTAAATTTGCAACTGCATTGTGACCGTCTATGAAGTCAAGGCTCGTCAGTATGAGCCAGAATCCGAGTCACTACAGTTGGCCAATGCAGACCACCACGGAAACTGAACTGGCAAAGTCGGCAACGAAGGATAAACAAGAATGGTATATTACAAGGTGTGACCAGCCGAAACAAAATTATGAGAGTAACTTTGGCTGTCACGTCATTGGGAATCCGGCAGCTCTTAACGCTCTTCCAATCAGTCGTTGCTCAGACGAAATTCAACGAGATAAAATGAGCAGTGCCTGTGCTAATGTTTTCGTATATCGCAAACACAGTCTCAGTTTTGTGGTAAACAAACGACTGTCACGGCAGCAAATAAGCTGATTTCTTCGAAATCGCTGAAAGCTGGTTAACGATCTGATGTTGGCCAAACCCGTCTGAATTCTTCAGTCTGTTTCTTAGGCCTACCGTTAGATGGGCTAAGCGACAAACACCTAGCGATGAATTCACTACACCTGGCAGGGTGTTGAGAAATGCTACTACAACAACAACAACATAAGTATAACAATTTATAGGATAGCGAGGGAATTATTAATTGATTTTTTGCCTAAACGAACTACAATGAAAGATCTGTACGACGCTAATTTACAAGCGCACGTGAGGTAGTCATACAGAGGATAAATGCGAAGTAGGTGGCGCTAGGGGGAATTTTCTATAAGACACCGCCCGCGTGTGGGGTATAGGATTATAGGATTCAGAGAGATTTCGCACCTACCCTACACTCCAGACCTGGGTGTTAGTGACTTTTGTTTAGTTTATTTGTGGAAATTTAAAAAAGAAGTCACAGACTTTTGTACGTCACTGAGTAGACAACCTCTGTAGAAAAAAATTTTGAAGCGAAATCTAAAGAATGTTTTATCAGTGCCATATATGCATTATATTCACGATGAGAAAAAAGTATTTCAGCATACTTCCCTTACATAGAAACACAAAAATATAAAACCATACTTGTCATTCACTTGGCACTACACACTTGTCAGCTGCCCCTCGTATGCATACGAGTATAAAAGGAAAGTGTCACAGCTGCTATAACAACTTACTCTACGAAAATCATCGTTATTGTTGTTTCCGTTGGATGTTTTTGGTATTGTTGCTATTAGTATTATAACACTAACATAAATGGCATATTCCATATACTTTTTGCTGCTCTTATCAACCGTATTTCCTTTAACTTTTAAGTGCTTTTTATGCGTAAACTTCTTTAATTGCTCAACCAAGAAACAAACAAAAAAAATTGTATGAATGTTTTGCACAGATTTTGCAGAAATTTAATTTTGTCTCCTTTTATGACGTACAACTATTCTTTTTTATTGTTATTGTTGCAGCTGCTGATAAAAATTTCGAAAATATATAATAAATTCGAGCATACCAAGTAGACAAGTTTATAGATGAGGACGAAAATTTTCGGCGAAGTTGCTGATGGAGGATATTCCAGCATACTTATGGGCGGGACTTTTTTTATTTCGGAAATAAATACACTCGGTGAACTGCCATAAGAGGCGTAGAGCCAGCGCTGTTAAAAAAAACTATTTGAGGTTCTTCGTGAACGACGAATCCAGGATCCAGACCTTGTCTTTCCATTCACATTCAGCTATGGCGGCCGCCATAAAAATAAAAACGAGATGTTTTTAAAATATTATATAATCTTCGCGCTCTGGCTTTATAACAGATGCATTTTTTAAATGTATTACGTATACGCCATGGTGCACACATTAATGGGCTTCTATAGTTCCCATTTTTCTCATGTCATAATCAGGTTTCTGTTTTTTTTGTTCTCAGTTCTTTTTTTATAAATTTTTTTTATTTCTCTTTTTTTTGTTTATTTTTTTTTTATTTTTTTATTTTATTTTTTTTTATTTTATTTTTTTTTATTTTATTTTATTTTTTTTATTTTATTTTTTTTTATTTTATTTTTTTTTTTATTTTTATTTTTTTTTTATTTATTTTCATTTCCTTTTTATTTTAATTTTTTTTTAGTATGTTGGGAGCGGGTAGACAGGCCCAAGTGATGTGATTTCCTTCGGAAATAAACAAAATTGGAGGGGTGTCCTTTAACCTTTGACGGACTGCATGTGAAGAGTAACTGACGTAGATCCTAGTGTTCAACCCCGACGATCCACTTAACGGTAGTACCGATACCCCTCGGTATAATGAAGTGTAGGAGGTGTAGTTCGAGTTAAAGTCGCTCACTGACGGACTAACGGCTTTCGAAAGGCTTTCTCCTCGTACAAAAAATAAAACAGAGAAAAACAAGATGCTGAACATTTGTTTGCCTTTCTTGAATAGGCACTTCCATTTCATCAGCTCTTCCAAAAACAATAAAGCCGAGAACTTCTTCAATACGATTGTACTTAGAACGAATTATAAACATCTTCCCTCCGGTGGGATACAACACCAACAAGTGAACAGTTTTGCAAATTCACAACCATGAATATCACTTTGGAAGTGTAATTGTGCCCAAAAGAAAGGCCAATGCACAACCAAGAAATGCAAAAGAGCCAAACTAAATGTCAAGCAAATTCCACGTGTGTGTGTAGCTGTGTGTGTTAAGTGAAGTAGCATGCGAACAAATAGTTATTGTAAACATAAGAAATATTCAAAAAAAACACGCCCAGACCAAATGCAATCTAGACCAGACAGATGTGCAGACAGACAAATAAACAATGTTATCACTCGAGTGATGTTGTTATTTGTATCTAAGTCTGTACGTCTGTGTGTGTGTGTATTTGCAATTTCCATAAATTCAAATAACAAATGATATGAAGGCAAGGTGCCGCAAAGCCTTGTAAGTATTTGAAAAGAGGTGCAGGAGGATGGCAAACATTGTGCAAATATGAAGTTGTGGACTTCGGCAGATGTATAGACTCGATTAATAGACAAGAGACCACAAACTAACAGGCATCAAGTGAAACTGTACATACATAGAAATAAAATGACTGCATGTGCAATGGCAACTAAACTTATTTGGAGCAAACCTACAAACACTGCTAGCGTTTCAAGTTTTGGAGCTATGCTGCGTGTGTGTGTAGTAGTGGAAGTAATAGACCAGACTTGAAATTGAAAAATGAAACTGAGAAGTGTAATCTACACTTTTCGGTAAATATTGGAGTGCTACAAATGGACAAATAAACGAGCATGCATACATACAAATAAACGCACATATCTTCCCATAGAAACACATACTCACATGCATTTGAGTTCAGCAAAAATTGAGTTAGGGCAGTGCAAGAGTGTGCAGCCTGCATAGAATTCGCACACTGGCTATTTAGAGGAATAACAGCTGGTAGAGGCTGTTTTTTACAGAAGGGAGCGCCGGGATTAAGCAGGGCACAGTGTTGGCAAACATTGTAAACAATTCAATTTAATTAAGAGAGTTGCCGTTTTGCAAAAACTCAAAAACCAATACACACACTTACATATTTATCTACAGCTGTAAGCCAAATAATAGGCGCGTTGAATAAAAATAAGTTTAAAAACACTTAATACGGCAGGTTTTGGGACTCACTTCCGAGAGCATTTCATTCACATTTTCTTACGATTGCATCGAAATTCACAAGGAAGTGAATTTTAGAACCCGACCCTCCTTCTACCCTCAAGAGAAGAGTGGGACGGCATGATGTAAGACAGGGCCCGTCCATACATGCGTACTCAAATGGCTCACAGCTCGAGTGCAGGGTGGGTGGAGGTGTATACCCCGAACATCTGCGGATCCCCTTCAGTTTTTGAGTTCCCGACTACTGTAGTGTGTTTTAGGTCGAACTGATGGCAATAATCAAAGCAGTGACACTGGCACAGTATGAAGTCATACCTGGAGATGATATTTATATTTCCACTGATAGCCAGGCGGCGATGAAGTCCCTCACAAAGCAGTTGACAACCACCAAGGTAGCCATAAAATTCCGCACACCTCTTAACGAGATGACTTAGTCCTTTCGCCTGAAGGTAAGATTGGTCCCTGGCCATCGTGACATTAAAGGCAGAGCCGGTGAACTAGCGTGACCCGGCACCAAGTTGACTGCATACAGAGACAATCACATAGGCATACCCTCACACACATGAAAACTACTTATCTTTGAGGAAATCGTAAGAGCAGCGAATGAAAGATGGCGTAATGAAACCACCTGCAGAATCGGCCGGCAATTGTGACCGACTCTCGATGTTAAATGTACAGAATCTTTGCTAAGCCAAAAGATGATGGGCGGGCAAACATATGACTTCGATAGATCTCTGCAGACTTCTGTCTAGTTGAAGAAGAGGAAGAGTCGATCTCGCCCCTCCTGTGCCATTCTCCTGCTCTATCCTGATCTATATCCGACTTGCCATTTTAGGCAGACAATTATGTACTGAATTAAGGAGGATCTCAGTACTGTAGAAATCAGAGAGCTTCTAAAATTACAGATAAGGCAAGTTCCCCACGCAGCGGCACAATGGGCTATGCGCCTGAGTGTGCTCCATAGTGGACAACCGCTTCAACCTAATCTTATCTAACATAATGCGACATAGCCAAAACCTTTGCATTGTCAGGTAAACAATTTTTTATAGCCACATTTATTTTTAAATTATTTACTTCAGAGCCCAAGCATTTCCATCCCAAATTGGTAGCAATCCGAGCGCAGATAATAAACGTAAATTGTAGCCAAAATGCCATCTGTCTACCAACTTAAATAGAAACTTCCGGAATGAGCGGATGACCATGTTGACCGACACTACGGCTGTCATCTTTTGCGGTTAAGTCCTCATGAGTATATCAAGAAGTTAAATTCGTATCCGAATCATATGGGTTCCAGGACATAGTGGCATATCTGGGAACGAAGTGGCGGATGCGCTGGCTAGAGAGGCTGCGGCCTCATTATCAATAGAACTCAAGCTCTTCCTTGCCATGGGACAACATAACAATAAGAAAGTGCTTAGAAGTGAAGAGCCCAGGCTACGAGACCTGAGCTGGCAGCAAGTTATGGGACACGCCAGACGAAATGTCAAAAATCTCATAACCCTACCTTCCTAAAGACAAGCGGAGAATGCTCATTGGCATTTTTGCAGTCATCTGCACAGGCACTGGATGTGGTCCGGTGACTCCTCTCGTTTTTGCGACCTATCTCCCGAAACTTCAACATACCTTTTTATGAAATGTGTTGCCATAACGTGAGTAGACATCTGGGCGGGACGTGGCCAGAAGAAAGCCAAAAGCTCCAATCCCAACATAGCTCCATTTTTGGTATATCGAAAGAGTTGGGTTTGGATGAGGTACTGTAATGAGTAGAGCGTACAAAAGAACTTAAGAGCCAAACGCAAGCCTCTCCCAGATTCATTCATTCACTCAAAGCCATGATGATTGCATTTTTTTGATATTCATGAGAGGGTCACCGTAAATGGGGTCTTGAAGGTTGAACTTTTGCTTACTTAAAATTACTACGTACCACGCTCCGCGTAAAAATAAGAAAGTTAAAAAATGTATCGAAGAAATCCCAGTTGATACTCGATGAAGATATTTAAATTACAATAGAAAAACAAAGACCTCAATAAAATTTAGTTTATTTATAGGCAAATACAAGAAAATACAAAGTTTTATTAACATCTTCGAGTCACTTCTATTAATTTGACCGCAACTGTAAAAAATGTTTAAAGTTTGTGGGTCTAAAATTACTAAACTACCAGGCAAATAGGGCATCTGCTGCAAAAATTACTCGTATTTAGAAAAGCAACTTCCTCCAAGTTGATTTAATGGCAGAAATTTGAAACGTATACAATTAATGATGGGTCAGTAAAAGTTTTCCTGTATTTCGGAATTTTTTTTTTATTAATGTTTTTTTTTTGTAGTGCAACTTGAGTACTGTGGTGGTCAAGATGAGAGGAATAAATCTAAAACATGCCCGGCTTGGCTTGGCTTTTCTATGTCTGACTGAACTAAATATCACAATAAAAGGGTGAGCACTTAGGGGCAGTATGTGGCATGCCTGACTATGCTGTGATCTGAATTTATGTGTGTATGTATGTGTCTGTGAAGTGTGAAACGTGTGCATGTCTGCAAGTGCATATGTACATATAAAGGATGCTCGAACTTGTATGCTACTAGTAAGCTTCCTCTTGACTTGGCATATTAAATCTATTTGTTTTCAAAATGTTTGGAAAATGTGCACAAATTAGTTTCGAAGTAAATTTGTTTAGAAGTAAAACAAAAGCAGCACAGTTTGTAAACGATTTATAATAGTATTTCTCCTATTATTTCGCTCTAATAATTTGCGTAAAAATAATGGTTTTACAAACTCATTGCCAATTGATGTTTCTATTGAAAATATATATGGAAAAGGTCTGAAAAGGTCTACTCTTACAAAGTAGTCATATTATTATTACTGCGTTCTGTGATGTGGCCGCAGTCATATCTTCTTTCTATCGCTTTGAATATTCTTTGAATATTACTGATTTTCGAATTTTATTTCTTTTCTCTATTGGTGTGAGTCTGCTATACTCCGATTGCGATTTCATAGGATACATTTGCTTTGAAGTACAATTGACTTCTTGTGTACTGCTCCATAGTAAAAATCTGCTTGGACTGACGCTTCCAACGCGGTATGTCATTAAGCGATCTGACGTCTCTGTCAAAAGATACAGGGTTGCCAGATGGGTCCGTCGAATATGGGCAACCCAGTATTGTGTGTGAGAAGGTTCAGCTGGTGTTGTTGGTGTACAGATATTGCTAACAACTGTAGTTACGGTCCGATTCAGAGTGCAATGGGACTATTTTTAGTAAATTTCTGGTTAACATCTATCAAAAGACACGTCTTTCAATTGTGGCAACTGTCAAACACTGCTTAACTTTATACGAAATACAAAAAATTACTGGCGCTGCAGTCGAGATGCTTCTGAAAAATGTGTTTACAGTCCGATAAATATTAGTTACGTCAAAAGATACGACGAGATATCGCGAAACATAATTTGCCTCTCAATCTATATTCACTATGAGAGATTACTTCAATAAACGAGGGGTGATGTTCAGCGGAATAGACGGGGATAGCTTACTGGGGTGGATGTCATTAGGCGGTAAAAACCCAACTCATTCCGGTACATATAACCGGCTTCCATACGAAAGCCAATGTTAGATGAGTTAGACGAATACGATTGATGGCGGTACTGCTTTGACAGGGCCCAGTAAACTGCTACAACAATAACAACATTGACTCAATAACATCTATTATGCGAACACTCGCATAGCTACTATACGTATGCCATTAAGTAGTAGCCTCACCGCTCGTATTTCTATGGCACAATGCATGATCAAGACCACCGCAAATATCGAGAGTTTTGGCTTTACTATTTTAGAGGCCCATCGGTCCGAGGTCGTCCCGCCCAGCACTTGCTGAACACGTGAAGTGTCTGCCGTGCATTCGGATACTTATTTCACTTGGCTAGCAGTTTCTTGTAATACCTTGGTTACCTGCCAGCCATATTAATTTGATAAAAATATACCCAGAAGTGTCAGAAAAGGAAATTCTAGCATCGACTTTGTGCAAACATGTCGCTGTAATCCGGAAGCCTAAATTTGAAATGTTGCTCACAGAAAAGAACTCCTTTAAATCTCCTCTCAAATAACGAACTGTATGCGAAGAACCGCTCTTGTGAAGTGAGTCGATTTGAGTGAATAAAGTTCGGGTCGGAGCAGCCATAAGTGAACACTAATCCGTTGTAGGAATTGTGGGGTACTTGTAAACTAAATTAAACCCAAACCTACTAAACGCAATACGCGCAACAGCAGTTTTAGCTAGCAGAAACTGTTGAACAAAATTTTGAGGGTTCATTATTACGGTAAGATTAAACCAAGTTTAGTTTGAAATGAGTACTTCACCGTCCCTAAAATCACATTTTCTCGCAAGTGGTCCGAGTTTGATTTTGACAGAAACAGGATATCGTGGAATTATAACTAGAAGAAAATTCGATTAGACAAGTTGTGTCACATGAAAAAATTGCGCGCCATAATCAAGGAAAAAATTTCAACGCGAGTTTCAGACATGCTCTTTATTATACTAAAATTTAATGGACTATAAAACTGCGTACCCAATTTTTTTTTTCAGTTCTGATTCAAAAGCTAAGAGTTCTGATGGAAAATAGTCAAATCTTTATAAATCTTGTATACAAATTTAAATTTGGATTAAAATGTTATTTTTTATACACGGTGAACGATATGAAGTGTTACCTATTCAAAACACCATAACTTTTTTGTGTGAAATTAGTTTTTATTTATTTCAAAGACAATATTGTTGAAAAATGATTACAATTTTAACATGTATTCACTTTAGCTCGATACGACCATCTTTTGCCTTGGCTATAGCCTTCAAACGGTCAAAAATTAGTTGCATGCTGCACGAATGTGGTCTTAAGATATTTTGGCCCATTCTCGTATAATCGCTTTTTTCAGCGCATCCATACTGGCATATTTTTTAATCCTCATCTTCCTCTCCAAAATGGACCAGATGGAATAGTCCATCGGATTTGCGACTGGCGAATTCGAAAGCCATTGTGTGGACAAAATGAAGTGTGGAACATAACTTTTTAACCATTCTTGGTTCACACGAGCTTTATGAGACGGTGCCGAGTCCTGTTGGAACGTACATGGTCTACGACCGAAATGTTTGCGTTTCCACGGCTCTAAAGCAGCTTCTAAAACATTTTCCCGATAATAAGTCGCATTCACTTTGACACCGGGCTTGATAAAAACGATTGGAGAGCGTCCATCTGCGGTCACTGCGGCCCAAACCATTACTTGCGATGGGAAATTGCTTCGAGTGGTCATACGTAGGCTCAAATTCTCGTATGAGCGGTCGGTCAAGTAAACACGATCGCTTTGAGTGTTTATGAACTGCTCAATTGGGAAATTTTTTTCATCAGAAAACACAATTTTAGGAAATTCCTTTGCTCTTTCACATCGAACTTTTTTTTGCTGAGGTGAAAGATCGTGCGCTTTTTGGAACTTGTAAGCCTAGACCTTGAGCTCATTTTTCAATATGCGTCGAATGCGGTCTTGCGATATTTTCAGTTCTTTGGCCATTTTTCTTTCACTTCGACGTGATTTTCGTTCACTTTCCGAACCATTTCTGGCGTTGTTGCGGTTTTTTTGTAACTTTTATAGTGCGATACACAAACATTTTATTCACTTTGAGGTGACTGAGCTCACGAACAATGGCTGGTTGTGATTTGCCGGTTGTGATATAACGCAATCACACTATTACGTTTGAATTCCATCACAGAAAAAAAATGCAACAAAACTGAGAAGCAAATGCTTTTGATGGCTTATAAAAAATGTATTGAACTGTCATTAGAACAATTTTGACGTTGATTTCATGAGCTGTTTTACAGATACAAGCAGTGTGAAGTTGGTAACACTTCATATCGTTCACCCTGTAGAATGAACTATATTTTTATAAAAACAAATGAACAATAATAATTAAAAAATAATAATAATAATTAAACAAAATGTAATATATGACGTCGCTATAATTTGCAACGTTTGGGCGCCAAATTAATTTTTATTAAATAATAAATTTGAAGAACTTTTTTACTAAAAAAAAAAATGATTTTATGTGATGGAAATCATTATTTCGACCTCTGCGCGCTCCATTGCTTATCTGTTCGTAAATTGCAGCTGTCTAGCTCACAATTCTCAAATATGATTGACGTACGACATTATTTGCAAGAATTGTACCTATACAGATAAGTTGATTATTTTGCGCCACCTTGTACTTTAAGACACGAAACTAAAACATTATGGTAGGTAGAATGATTTTTGCGTTCCTAGTTGTTCTAAATAATCATGACTTCAGGAATCTCTTCCAGTTTGAAGCCAATCTACGGTAGAACTGCCTGAATCATTAGGTTCGCGGAAATTTCTTCAACCAAAAATTTTCTATTAGGTATTTTTTGTTATATTTTGAAGACTAGTATTGCCAGATCTCATAAATGGGAATTCGCTGAAAATACTCGATATATGTACTGTTTACCGAATCAAAGGTATTGTTGAATATACCAAATAGTAGCTTCACCATCTTACCGTGCTCGATGTTTATTGGTTGACTTAAAAGCACCTAATAGTTGAAGGTCTATTCTATCGTGCATTTATTATTAGCATCATTACTGGAACTTTTGATTTCCCTTCATTGAAAATTGGCTTCTCGAGAACCAATTGCGAAGTGAATGAACCGCCTTCAGCGGCATGTGCGGATATAAATTTTTTTTTAATTCTTCTGCTGCCGAGTTTACATGGCCGCATGGCATCTTACTCTACCAGTTTTTTCTCAGTAATTATTAAACTATTGTACATTAGCTTAACATAGTCTTATATTCACATAAACAAATAATAAATAAATCTCCCCTCAGAAGAAATGAAAGAAATATTTTTATTTCCGCGTACTCTTTCCAACTTCACCTTCATAATGAAAGGTTATATGAGTCAATTTGTAAGCAAATTTCACAAAAAATGTACACACATATGTACGTATGATTTTATTTTACAAAACCAATTAAAAACGTTTCCAAGTGTTTCAGTCACTTAGAGAATTTTTTCTTAACCAATTTTCTATTTCACTAAATTTCTTTCATTGTGTTGCTTAAATTAATTTACAATCAATTGTTTCATTACTATGTCTGCTTTTAAGCTCCAAAGTGACCATAATCTGTTACTTAGATCAATTCTTGCCAGTGATTTGATTAAAGTGATGCTACTCTATATGCATATATGCCATACATACACACAAACACACGTAAACAGATATACACATAACGCCAGAAGGTGAAGCTTAAACGGTAGCAGCTTTCAATGCACTCAATTCAATAAAAAGAAATGTAAGAAATATAAAATAAATAAATATATTATTGTAAATTAATAGAGATTCAATCAATTCTTACTGGAGATTATTTCAACTGCACTTGAATGTGTCTGCAGGTGCTGAGGTATGCAAAATGCCAATAACATTTAACGAATTGCAAATAGAATAAAAGTAGTAGCACAGATATTTCGCAAGCAGAAGGAAATTTTATAGAATATGCAGACTTGTGGTAAAAATCAGAGTAAGAATTTTTTCAATTGAATACACATATTCGACTACTTATTTATTTTGTATTTTTTCTTTTCATAAAAGTGTAGTTTATATTACAGCAGAAATCGTACTTCTTAAGGCCCTCGCCTTATTTGAAATGGTGGATTTGGGTATTTCTATAAAAGCGTGTAAAACAGAAACGAAAAAAGATTTTTTATTTTTGTTTTGAGTATTTCATGTTTTGCTCTATTGTTATAAAATACAAAAGCTTTGTTTGGTCATACGAGGTTCGTTCAAAAAGCAGTCAGCCTTCAAAGAAATAGTCTTCCAAAAAAAGGTATGTCGGACCATGCAATTGGGCATCACCGGGCGGATCCTACAGAGAGTTCTTAGACTTTTATTTATTTATTTATTTATTTATTTATAAAGTCTGTGAACAACAAATTTTTACAGAGTACTAATACAAATTAAATGAGATTATATTCAAGATTTCAAAAGGATAGCGAAAACATAATTAGACAAAGAAAAATTAAGGTCGATAAAGGATGAGATTTGTGAAAGACATGCCCATGATCCCGTACAAGGTGCAAACAGTGCATCAGTTAATGTCTACTCTCAGTAAGCCACCTGTGAATTATTATCAAGCCATCCTTCTTCTCAAAAAGGAAGAGGACGATTTTATGTCGAAAATCATCTTGAGCGACGAGGCGCAGTTCCATTTAGGTGGTTACGTCAATAAGCAAAAGTCTCCGTTTTCGGGGCACTGAAAATCCGCGCATGATGCACCCATGGTCCCAATGACAGCCATCATTCTGCGGTGCGGATTTTACGCGGAAGGATGATTGTGCGTTTTTTTTTTATTTTTTTATTTTTTTTGTAGGGCATCATCGCCTATCGGGCACTGTTACTGGAGAACTTTTAAGGGCTTTGATAAACGATACACGACTTCTTACTGATGAAATTATGAAGCCATGGAAAATGCGATAAAATGGGCAAAAGTTTGTACAGACACTGGCGGCATCAACTTGACGACACAGAAACTGCTCCAGTTAACAGTTTTGCTTTTGCATTTAGTAAAACCGTTATTCAAAAATAAAATTGGATGATTAATACCGATGAGAAAATGGCAATTTCTTTGATAAGGCACCCTAATGGAAATATTCTAATAAGTATTGACAGGAACGCCAAATTTTTTCTGTTTGGGCACACAAAACCACGAGGACGAAGTGCAAACCTCCAATAAATGTCAATACCAAATGTTTGTGGTAACCCTAACAGAAATCTACGCCCAAAAGGGCAGAATTCCATGATAAGACTTTCGAAATGTTTGGTTAGTATTTGGAAAAAATATTTGGCGATTCGTTTTACAGAATTTGTACCCAAATCAACGATATTTGGATTACTATGACGTGACATAATAGGTAAAATATGGACCTATTATGTCACGCCAGACCGCCACTATTATTAAACTCTACAGAGAAGAAGGATTGTAAGCTTACACGTATGCGTGAAGCTTTTTTTTTTTTAATTCGATCTTAAGAAACTCGTAGAGAACTTAACTAAATTTTCTCAGTGAAATCATAAGTTAATTAATTGGTAGTGTTGTTAGTGCGAAAGTATAGGATAGGAGCTTCTAGTTCACCAGGAACATTCATCGGACTCCAGGCTTTGGCCATCCGAAGCAAAATTGTGAAAGCAACTTATTCTTGAGAACAACAGATACTCGGCAGCAGAATTCTGTCTGCTCATTTCACGCTTATTCACACGCGCGCGCAATCAGTCGAAGTTTAGACGTCAACGAAGTCGTATGAGCGTAGACTGCGTTGATTTTTTTCGTTTATCATCAACACAATCCAAGTTTTTTCGTAAACAAATTGCTGTAGTGACCTCGGTTATGACAGCCAATCAATTGATTCCTTCAAAACGGCAGAGAGCCGCTTAACGGTTTGATGTTGGCCAAACCTTTGCATTCTGTGCATCGAGATCCTACTGGCTTCCCTTCTCGACTACCACTTGTCTCGAACGATGTCGAATGCCCTATATGGAATGCAAGTAAAAATGATGGGATCGAATATTGACTTATGTTTCTGAATTGCAAAAATGAGCATTTATTTCAGAACAGAATTCAAATTATGACAACAGAAATAAATAAGCGCAACTTTCTAACCATTATTGGAAAAATATGAAATTACTAAATATATATTTCTGTAAACTAACTAAGCAAACATATAAAGTTCGGTCTTCAAAGCTTCAATTTCATGCAATTCACAACAGTAATAACAACAAATACACAGCTCCCAGTGTAAACTACACTTTTACACTCATTATTATTATTTTTTTCTCGGTTATTCTCATAACTTTTTATCTGCTTTATTGTGTTTTTACTTTATGTTTTTTCACAACTAAATATCTTTAAATTGTGACATTTAATATGTGGGTCACACATACAAACATATTTTTGCACTATTGTTCTTATTATTGTTTTGTTGATACTGCCAAGCAGCTGTCGTCATCATGTCGCATCGCATCGCATCACTTCTAAGGCACACCAGAAGATGGCAAACAAGCAACCAACCAACCAGCATCGAATAGAAAATAGTTCGGCAAGTACAATAACAACTAAAAATGTTGCAACTTCTGCCGCTGATGTGAGTGATTAAATATGATTGCTGTGCTGGTGATAGTGGCTTTGTTCCTGCTGCTGCTGATATAGATGATCGTTATTAGGAGCAACGCCATTGGTGGCGTAATCGACGCAATTGTTTGGTATTACGCTTTTAAGGAATGCACTATCCGACTATGGGTATGCCATATAGTGGTGGTCGTGAGCGTTCGAAAAGTGGGAGAGGAAGTCCATAAAAACGATATAGTACTTATTTTGTAAAAATTAATTTCACATGCTTCTACGAGTGATGTCACAACAATAATTCGAGCACGATTGCAAAATTGTATGAATTCTGAAACTTTTATACTAATACGAGTGCGATTCAAGCAGAAACAGGGTTGCATTTATTATACCACAATTCACGGCCTGTATCACCAAACAATTTTAAAGTTCATCAGGCGGTTTTACCTACATATAGAGCCGAAGGTGTTTACACTAGTGCTCCATTCCAATGTAAAGTAGTGGATCTCCTCTACTTTTCTTATATATAATAATAAAAATAATACCTACATACATATGTGTACATAAATAAATATATGTAGTTTAAAAAATTCCTAGAAAATCAATGGATTGGAAGATTAAAGCACAGCACTTCATAAATGCAATGCTATTGGGAGACCAGCATAGGAATTTTCGCTTTTTTCACATCTGTAAATTAGTGTCAACTACATTTTTGCTGAGTAAGTATTCTCCAACTGATAGAATGTGGCGTACATAGTTTTAAATGTTTAAAAAGTGGTGATTTAAGAGATAAAAAATGTAAGAGATAACAAAACGTTATGGGGAATTAAGATGCAGAACTGAGTTCATTAATCACTCAAACTATTGCAACCACGCAACCGAAGCAAAACGAAAGCGGGTTATTACATCACGGCTCTTCCTGAAATTCGGCAAAATTATCCCAATTCAGTGAAAACCCCGAAGCAAATCATTCACAGCGGTTACCGTAGCCGAATGGATTGGTGCGTGACTACCATTCGGAATTCACAGAGAGAATGTAGGTTCGAATCTCGATAAAACACCAAAATTAAGAAAAAAAACATTTTTCTAATAGCGATCGTCCATCGCCAGGAAATGGAAAATCTCGTGTATTTCTGCCATAAAAAAGCTCCTCATGAAAATATCTGCCGTTCGGAGTCGGCTTGAAACTGTAGGTCCCTCCATTTGTGTAACAACATCAAGACGCACACCACAAATAGGAGGAGTATGTATATCTTTATGTATATATATATCTATATGTGTATATAATATATAAATTATTCAGAAAATGGATCAAAGATATACAAAATTAATAAATAAGTATATTTTGAGTAAGACAACTATTTGTCAGTTTTTTTGTTTAACAAATGTTCAAAGTTGAAGAAAGGAAGTTTTTATGTCTTACCTAATTGTAAATCTTACTGGGTTTTACTAATTTTCACTTTATATATTTTCATATGACATTATTTTATTCCATTTAATTTTATAAATGTTTTTTTTTATTGTAATATTATTAAAGTTTTTTAATTTTAATTGGTTTATATTTTAATTTCATCTCATTGCATTTAATTTATTATTTTTTTTTTGGTATTTGTTACTTTTTTAATTTTTTTGTTAATTTTTTTATTTTTTTTGTTTTATTTTTTTATATTTTTTATATTTTTTATATATTTTTTTTTATTTTTTTATTATTTTTTTATTATTTTTTTATGTTTTTTATATTTTTTTGTTTATTTTTTTTTTATTTTTTTATATTTTCGTTACGTTTTTTTTAGTTTTTAATTTTTAATTTTTTGCTTTAATTGTTTTTTTTTTTTTTATTTTTTGTTTTATTTTTTTTATATATTTTTTTATTTTTTACAATATTTTTCTTTTCTTTTCAGTTCTTGTTTCTTTTTTTTTTAATTTTTTTAATTTCTTCTGTTAAGGAGGTTTTCTAGTGTAGGATTTGCCAAACATTTGTTTGCATATTTTCAAAATTTAAACATTTAAGAATATGTCATTAATATTAATTATCCAATTCCTATTATTTCACGAATTATTGCCTTTTGGGCGAAATGGCGTCGGTTCCGATCCGTCTTGTCTGAAAATTTCAAATGCATTTTTCTCGAAACTAAATTTTCCAAAACGTTTAACATGATATTTCAAGTTCTACTGCATCGATTCACTTGGAATTTGGTGTGAGTTTTCTCAATAAATATCTCTATCGTGCGAACTATTATTTTAACAAAATAATTTTTTTTTATTATTTTTTTTTTTAATATTCAGAAATATCCAAAAAAGTAGCAAAAAAAGTATCCACTTTTTCTTAGTTAGTACGATAGTGCCATTCATCTAAATTAATAATCTCTTTCATTGTTTTGGTTCAAATCATTAGAAAGCTTGCAATCATGACAAGTTTAGCGCGCAATTTTTTTGGTCCCCCCACTTCAAGAGCTTTTTAATTTTCAGTTTTTATTTTTTTGACTTTTTTTATGCATTGTTAAAAGATCAATGAATATCTGGTAAAAACTGTATGGCAAAAATAGTTCGTTTCTTACTTATAGCACTCGCACAAAGACCTGAATTTCATGCCTCTACAATAAAGCCCTTTTAAGGGGGGCCTCTACTGTAAAACTTAAAAAAAATCGATTTTTTACTTTTTGTTGAAACATACTCAGAAACAACTCCAGAATGTTCCATGAAAATCTTAAAAAGAAATCTTGAATAGTTTTCAAGTTATAAAAGTTTTAGCAAAGCAGGTATAAACTGAGCGCTCGAGCGGTTTACGGTCATATGCGCTTGATAATGCGCTTGTTTAAGCGTGTTTTTCTCGAAACCACGTTTTCAAAATTGCCCACATCACAGCTCCGTGAAAAATGAACATATCAAGCTCAAACTTTGATAGTAAATTTTTAACAATATTTACTAGTTTTTAAAGCTATGGTGGGAAAAAATTTATTATTTATAACCCCTTTTTTAATAACAAAATGACAACAAAAAAATGTCGATTTTTTAAAAAACTTCAAAAATTTTACAAAAAAATTTTTTTTTTGCAAGTAATAGGCTTAACAACTAAACATAATGATATATAATAAAAAAAATTTGGTTTTTTTCATTTCAGATTTTTTTTAAATGCGCGACAGTGTGGGCAGATTTCAAAAGGCGTTTCGGGGGAGCGGCTGTACAGCTGCCATTTTGAAATGAAAATAAATTTAATAAATTTTTTTGTACACTCAAGACCTGTGTTTATGTAACCCTAAACTTTTTTTTACTAATTAAATTAATACAAGTATGAAAACAAAATCCATGAAAATTTGATTTTTACAGTAGAATCCCCCCTTAAGGGGACAGAACCTGTAAAATTTCGAAAACAAAATACATATGTATATATATATTTTGTTTTCATAAAATGTTAATATAATCCTTTAAGAATGTGTCAAAAAAATTTTAGAACGTAAATTTAAATACTTCTTATATTACAGATCGTCAACCGTAATGACTATTCTTTGCGTTCGAGCGGTGGGTGAGGTATAGTTGTGTTGCCGACTTTAGACGCGTTTTTCTCAAAACTATATTTTTCGCATTGGCGTACACCATAACTCGAAAAGTTATTGACCGATCTAACTGAAATTTTGCACACATCTTTTTTATGATATTACTTTCTATGTGTTTCAAGTTTTCGGAAAATTTTCGAAAAAATAATTTTTTCGAAGCAAAAATAGTAGGAAAATTCGCCCCACAAATTAATTTTTTTAAGCATTTTATTTCGCGATTTTTGTTTTTATTATATTATTATTGTTTGTTATTAATTGTTAATTCATATAGAAATTATGACATAAAAAAAAAAATTTTTTGGTTTTTTGTTTTCAGGTCACTGACGCCGATGCTACAATGCCCGTCGATCTTCCTGGAAGAATTAAGTGTACATCCGCCATTTTAGATGATTCAAATAAAAAACCAAATTTTTATATTATTTTAATGTATAAATAAACTGTATGCCAAAAATATATTGACTTCTTCATTTTAAATAAATTTAATGAAATTCAGGGAAAATTTGGCCGTTTACAGGTATCTTAAGGGGACAGCCTTTTGTTGCCTAAGTTTTTTATTTTTTAAATTTCTACTTTGTCCTTTCACTTTATTTTTATATGTTTATTTATTTTTATCGTCGTTTAATTTACTTTAATTCTCGATTATTTATTTAATTTCATTTATTTTTTCGTTAGCTTTATTTAAATTTATCTTCTTTTAGTTGTGTTATTATTATTTTTTTTATTCTATGCTGTTTTACTTTATTTTAGTTATTTAACGTTAATTAGTTTTATTTTTAATTTGTTCTTCATTTTAATCACGCGAACTCGCTTTATTTTACTGTTAATTAATTTAATTACATACTTTTTTAATTAACTTTTTTTTTAGTTTTTATTACGTTTTTTAAATAGTTTTTATTTATTTATTTATTCATTTATTTATATGTAAGAGTAATAGTTATAAATAACCAAATAAATAAATAAATAATAAATAGTTTTTCATTGCTTTTTTAGTGTATTTTTTTGTTTATTTTTTATACTTTTTGTTTATTTATTTGTTATTTTTTTATTTATTCATCATTTTTATTTATTTATTTGTTATTTATTTTTTATTTTAGGTTTATTATTATTATTTTTTTGTGATTTTAAGTTATTTTATTTCAGTTTTTTTTTAATTTCCTTACTAATTTTTCATTGTTTATCATTTAATTTTTGTTTGTTTTTTAATAATTTGTTTTATTTCAATAAGCAATGGTTCTTAATAACTTCAGTTGCACATTAATTTAATTTACTTTATTTTTATTTCACTAAAATTTATGTTTACACTTTGTTTTATTACGTCATTTTGGTCGAGTAAATTTTGTTTTATTATAGTTTATTTTAGGTGTTGTTTTGGTACTTTTATTTGTTAATTTTCCTACTCTGTTTTGCTTTATTTATGTATCTATTTACATAAATTAATGTTAATTAATTTAATTTAATATATTTTGTTTACTTTTACTTAGTTTTTTTTTTCATTTTATTTCAATCACTTCATTTCATTTTGTCTTTTTTTCTCTTTTATTTGCATTTATTTCATAAATGTTTTTTTCTTGTATTGTATTTTTTCACTTTATTTTACGTTACTTGTTTTAATTTATTTTGTTGTTTTTTTTCCTCTAGGTTTAGTTACAAATGTTACGTCTGCTGATTTATTTTCAGCTATGTTATTTTATGTTACTTTAAGTTTTGTTAAGTTAAGTTATTTATTTTTTATTTTAATTGCTGATACTTTCTTATGTTTTGTTATTTCTTATTTTATTGTATTCTACTTTATGTTAAGGTAAGTTACGTTATTTTACTTACGTAATTTTTTTAACTTAATTTACTTCAGTATTTCTTATTAATGTTTTGAGTTTATTTAGTTTTTATATTAAATCATAACAGTTATCAAATTGTCGCACTACTAACAAACAAGCAAACAAGAGGCCGTGTGCTAGATTTGCCACTGTATCCGGACTATCGTCACCTCCCCTTGTCAGCATATTCGAAGCCACAACGCATATGATTCCAATCGTGATAATCATTCGCCACATTGCTCGCAGCATGACAACTGATTACAGTTTAGCCCATGTCCCATAAGTGTGTGTGTGTAATCATAATTGTCCAACATACACGAAAATATTTGTACTCGGATGGATGTTCGTTATTATTGTTTTCGTACAGCCATTTGCTACCCAAATATCTTCATATGCCAAATATGTCTGTATGTCAGTCAGTGGCGATAGATATTTGCATTTGTGAACACAGTAATTCAGCATCCGAGTATCTTAATTTGAAATATTTATAAGCTGTCACCGCGGTTTAACCTCCTGTGAGTTTATGAGGTGCAAAGGGGGGGGCGCAGCGGTGTGAGCGGGTGTACAAGTGTTGACATCAACAAAACAATATAAACTAATTAGGACAAATAATTGCATATGACAAATGTTTCGACTGCACTGGAGGGAGAGGGCGAAATTGGTGCACCATAGCCTTGGCGACATGCAACATTTGCAACCACAATTATTTTATGTACCCATACATATGCAAATACGATTGTAATATGGCGTATGTGTGTATGTATTTGATAGCTTTGTGAATATTTAATCAACACACCAGCGCAGCAGCAAACAAGGAAGTGTACGCATATCATAGTTGGTTGCTGAGAGAGGGGTGCAAATGGCACATTGCGCTGGGATTAACAGATTAAAAAAGCTAATTTGAAGTGTGAAATGGGGCAATTTGCTTTCGGCACATCGAGTGAGCTAAGTAAATATTGCAGATTATTAAAGAAAGGAAAAAAGTTGGCGCACCTTTCGCATTCTTATCATTGACCTTAAACTAACTTAAATTTTATAAAAAAAAAACTTACCGAAAGATACAAAAATACTCGCTTTAAGATCTCCAGCTAAACGTTAGAGCAATTAGCTTTTTGCCTGCTGAAGATATCAGCAACACATTTGAATAATTCCCGGCATGAATAAATGCACACAAATTTTCGGAAGGACAACTAACACAAAATATTCGGGTGTGAGTGGAGAGGTGTTAGCAGCCACAGCGCAATTCCATGTTGAGCAGATCAAACAGAAAGTAAAACCACAATGCCACAAGTTTGGCAGTGACAAGGCGCTGAGTGGCCCAATACTAAAGGGCCTGCTTTCATTTCCATGCGCGTCTCTTATACTCTGCGGTCGCAAAATGTCTCGCAGTAACAACGGCAATAGCAACTGGAACCGGAGCGACAAACGCGCAGCCTTTGCTTTTGTCACATACACAACCACACACAGGCAAACAAACACATAGCCACATAGCCACATACAGGCACACTTACACTTATTCTGTATCAAGATTTGCCAACGCGTCCTTTTCGCGGGCGTTTAACCGCAAATGCGACGACTGTTAGTAGTCAAATACCAAGTGCCGTTTGTCGCCGTTGCTTTTGTCATCGGTCGGCCTTTATCGGTGGCGTTTGTCGGCGGCGGTTACAGGCTGTTGCTGCTACTGCTGAAAATTTCAAATTTTGTCTTTAAGTAAATCTATAACACAATTTTAGTAGGACCTGTCAACGCCACACGCAAGCCGGTCGCTGCTTATGCGGGCCAATGTTGATGGCGGATATGTGGTTTTAGCTGCTGCTGACTGGCAAGTCTGGTAGCCAAACAGGCAATTTCAGATTGTGTCGTCGCATAAATTAGCGCCACTTTAATCTGATTCAAATACGACTGAAATTTATTTTTGCAACAAAAAGGCGAACTGTTTAGTGAAGGGTTAAAGAGGTTGATAAGAAGTCAAGGAAAAGTTTAATTTAGGAAGGGAAGTATAAGAGGAAAGGCTGTGGAGACTTGCATTTCTCAAAGGAAATGGAAATAAGTCTTTAAAGAGCAAATAAATAAAAATTTTCAACTACTTTTTTGCAATTGTTTCTATATGAAGTCGCTCGTGTAAGTAATTACGATCATTTTGAACCCAGAATTATTAAAATCGGTTCATTTTTGACTAAGTTATGGGCATTAAAAAAAATTTTTTTCTTATATAATTAAAAAAAATCGAGTTTGAGCCGAAAAACAAAATTGCCGATAACTCTTGAAAAAAAAATTTTTCGGGTGAAAAAAAAAAATACGTGTCTCATTATTTTGACCAGAGAGCAACATATTTCAGTTACATCGAAATCGAAGAACATGACCCGAATAGCCCGGTTGAATTGAAATGGAAAGCATCCACTTTGGAAATGTTTAATCACCAACTCTGTTCATCAACGCTGTTCAGTGGTAGATTCTTTATTGCATTTCATTTCGATTTGCATGTCAAACCCTAATGTTAATGGGATTGTATTGGGTTGGAAACTAAGTAATTTCGGATTTCACCTTAGATGGCTTCGGTTGAATTTTTAGGTTTCCAGACGTAGTACAAATGTAAAACACATTTTTGTTATTTGATGGTTAGCAATTCAGCTGTCAATCAGTAAAAAAAAAGTTGTTTGAATGGTTGCGTAGTTTTCGTTTGGCGTTCGTTGAAAATTGTAAAATCAAAAGGAACATTTTCGTCATATTTTGTTTTTTGATTTCAGCAAAGGGAAAACCGCATCGCAAGCTCATAAAAAGTTATGTGCTGTTTATGGTGACGAAGCCTTAAAAGAACGGCAGTGTCAAAATTGGTTTGCCTAATTTCGTTCTGGTGATTTTTCACTCAAAGATGGAAAACGATCTGGTCGTCCAGTTGAAGTTGATGGCGCCCTTATCAAAGCAATAATCGTTTCGAATCGCCACACTGCAAACCATGAGATTGCATAGAAGCTTCATGTATCACATACATACATGCATTGAAAATCACTTAAAACAACTTGGCTGCGATTTGCTGAAGAAATGTAATGAAAGGTAACCATTTTTAAAACGACTAATAACAAGCGAAAGAGATCGTGGTGCAGGCCAGATGAACCAACTCAAACAACATCAAAAGCTGATACTCATCAAAAGAAGGTTTTGTTATCAGTTTGGAGGGATTACAAAAGAATTGTCTACTTTGAACTCTTACCAACCAATCGAACGATCAACACAGATGTCTACATTGAACAACTAACAAAATTAAACTGTGCAGTCGAAGAAAAGGGGCTGGAATTGACAAATCGAAAAGTATTGCATTCCATCATGAGAATGCAAGGTCACACACATCTTTGGCCATTCGGCAAAAATTATTGGAGCTTGGTTGGGATGTTTTGTCACATCCACCATAAAGTCCTGACCTTGCACCATCTAATTATTATTATTATTAGAAGGGCATTACGCACTGCGACCAGCTGATCTATTGTGAAACACTATCTAATTACTTTTTGTTTCGATCTTTACAAAACTCCTTGAATGGTAAAAATTTCAATAATGAGGATGATATCAAATCGTACCTGATTCAGTTTTTTGCTAATAAAAACCAGAAGTTCTATGAACGTGGGATTATGGTGCTGCCTGAAAGATAGCAAAACGTCATTGATCAAAATGTCTTTGATTTTCTAAAAAAAAAATCCGCAATTACTTAGGCCCATTATTCCCGCGAATTCTGCTCGTCTCTCTATGTTGCTAAAGCTTTTTACTAAATATTATCATTTAATTTTTTCTTTTTTATTGCGATAGGTTTTTACGTTTCCACAAACTATATTCTTAAATTTGAAATTGCCACAGTTTCTTACGTTTTCACAAACTATATTCTTAAATTTGAAATTGGATGAAAGAGGCTGTGAGCCACTGTATTTGTTTAGCGGTTTAAAGATGACGATGTACAAAAATACAATAACACTTGCGACATCATCGTGAATACCACAAATATATTTTATTAACAGCATAAAAGTAGTTTCTCCGAAACACTCGAAATTGCTTTATTTACTTTGGCAAATAGTTTTCAACAGAAAATTGCTTTTCGCCATCAAAAAATTCCTGAAGTCGAAGGCAAATCCCCAAATCAGTAACAGTAGAAAGTAAAAATGCCTTTCGAAATTACTTCTTTCCCAAAATAAACAAAGCATACGCCCGTACATATGCGAAATTATGCATTGAACATGTTGAATGAATATTTCCTTTATCTAAAATAACATTTCTGAATTGAAATTTGTTTTATCAAAGAATTTAAAAATAGTTTCACTGCTAAAAATTCCAACTACACACACAACATGGCATGTCAAATTGGGTCACTCGAAATGGCTGCCGGTGACAGAGGCAACCAAACAGTTAAAACACACACATACATGCGTAATATGGAAGTTTGTAGGCGTGTGTGAGTCAGTAAACTCCTCTGCAACTCCAAGCGACACGGAAGATGGGCAGCAAAGCAAGCTGTGAGCTGTAATTCACACGCACGCACCTCAGTTGACTACGTAGAACAACGAACGGTTTGCCAATTTCTAAAGGATTACCAATTGCATACCATAAGGCAGCTGTGAGTGTTCTAGGAAAGCTCCGACAAGTTACAAATCCTAACACACTTAACCTATTTCTTTCTGGTATGTAGATGAGTTGTCTATACAACAAAAAACGACATGACTGTGTGAGGGAGTATAGGAGGATATGACAGGAGAAAGCGGAGAAATACTGTTTTGTAGAGAATTCCATTGATAACAGAATAACTAGGCAAACAAGCACACACACACACACATTCCTATTGTCATTCCCAACAGCAGAATACGGAAAAGGCACACGTGTGCAAGTTGAAGCGACCTATCTTTCGAGGATTCCTATAAGCAAATGTGCAGCAGTCGATGTATTGCAATAATACAGGTATGAGTATGTGTACGTGTACGTGTTTATTAACGGAAATAACTGGCATGCCGCATTTTAGTGTACAACTTAGAGAGACAGCAGTTGGGTAGAGAGGATTCATAGTACCCACGCACACGCACACACACATCATGAGCATGAATATACGAGAACGAGAAATATTTGTTATTTTGCATATTCCTGATTCTGTTTTGTTGCATAGTGTATTCAAACGCAGTTATGCTTGTAACATAAATTTTTGAATTTACACTGAATGAGTGAATTTCTGTGTATAGATGTTTGCAATGCAGTCGTTTGTACTATAACAAAGCAAGCGGGAATACAGCAGGTAATACCCGGTAGGAATTTTTTGAGATTATCATAAAGAAAACTTCTGATTGAAGGCGTGGATTCTTATTACATAAAAACGTGTGTCACATGAAAACGCAAAGAGAAATACAACAGATAATACCCGGTAGGAAATGTTTGAGATTATCGTAAAGAAAGCTTATGATTGAAGGCGTGGATTTTGATTTTTATTACAAAAAACAGTGTGTAGTATGAAAAAACAAGCGGGAATACAGCAGATAATACGCGGTAGCAAATTTTTGAGCTAATCATAAAGAAAGCTTAGAACTGATTGTGGTGTGGATTTTTATTACAAAAAACGCTAAAAATAAATTTTTAATATTATACATATATAACTTTGTTACATAGAGGGAATACAAGAGATGAAACCCGGTAGAAAGTTGTTAGTGATTAAAAATATGTTACAAGAAAAAATCTATTATAGTGGGTGAACCAAATGCAGTTTCTCTCTAACAAAGCTATTCAGAAACAACTTTTAATGATTTTTGTTTTAGGCAAAGGAGTAAAACCTCCTTTGTAGTGTTCAAAAGAAAGATCTTGCGTTAGATTTATGAGAATGAAAAAACGATGGAACTGGGTCGGCAAGATAGGCATAAGTAGCAAATTAGGATACAAGGACTTAGCAAGTTAGTTTATATTTATAAAAAAGCTAAACTTATAACAAAACAAAAAATATGAAAAAAGTACAAAACACAAAAAGAAACAAAAAAAAAAATATTTACAAAAATATAAAAAAATTCAAAAAATATCAAAAAAAAACCAGCATATATCATAAAAAAAGCATATCGACTCTCAAATTTATTTTAAATTTACCCGAATTGATCAACACAATATTCGAAGCAAATAAAATTATCAGGGCCGTTAATGGTCAACCAATAATTTGGGAACACCAAAATGGAGTCCGTAGGCTACTTAGTCTCATTAGAACATACAAAAATACGGCGAATTAACAGCTTTAACTTTGATTAGCAACAGCGATGATACAAATAATTGCAAAATTGCTTTAGAGGCCTATCGCGGAAAGTAAAAGACAAGTGGAAGAACGTTAGAACGGCAAAGGCAAGCAGTGGCACGCGAGTGCGGCAAAGGATGTTTGCGATTCTTGTGTCAGCTGCTTCTGCAGCAGAAATACTAATCATATACAATGTTTATGTCCTTTATATTTGCTTCCCACAAAAATATCACATCACATGGAATTGAAATTTTTGCTCCTGTGCGTAGCTACCATCTACTTTTTGGGTCAAGGCTGCAGCGAACGAGCTGAGTGCACACAAACATGAGATATAAAAAAACAAAAAATGGGCGTAAATACATAAATAAGTTTAAAAATTTTTTTAATTTCTTTTTTTTTTCGTTTTCACATAAGAACTAAATTATAAGAACAGCAAATAAAGAAATGCGAAGAACAAAGAAGAGAATGAAAGAAAAATAAATAAAACAAAAACACGCTAACACGCCTATCCAGCGAAAAGAATATGCAAGCGTTGCAAAGGAACATCCCACCCACCCACCTCATGCACTGCTCACTGCTCAAACAACCCTTCCACTCGTACAGTTCCATAACCTCTCTCTCTCGCCCTTTGACACACACACCCATCGCACTCCAAGGCTTTTGGTGCACTTGCATACAGTGAACAATTTTAACAAGCAAATAAATTTTGCTACAAGTAAATTTTTGCACTTATTGCAGAAAACTACAAGTCAACAACAACGCGCAACAACAAAAAGCACACTGGCTCGCACGCCTCGACCACTCCTCTTTTTCGCATTTTGCAACACTTCAACAACTAACTTTTATACTTTTGCATATGAGTGCCACTTTTACACGCGTCAAGTGTTGTGCATGTATGTATGGGAGTGTGTGTATGAATGTGAGTATATACATATATATGCATGTATGTGTGAGTCTTTGGGTGTGTTTGTATATTTAAAGGCGCCTTCTCGTTTTCGAATGTTGGCAAAAATTAATAGCTTGAAGTGTTAATTTCGTCCAGTTGCAAGTGTTGCAAGCTCAGAAAGAGCGCAACGGCAAAGTAACTCAGCGTGCGGAAATAGCAATTGGCAGTACTTGTAAAGAATTCCAACTAATTGTGGTTGGAGCATGGCAAAGCAAAGCAAATATATGTATATGTATGTATGTGTATGAATGTGAAAATGTGTGTGAATGCGCATGTGTATTGGACACTTGAAAATGAAATTTCCGTTGGTGCGCACAAAACAAATTTCATATTTGATTTTGGTAGAAGTTCTACGATTTTCTTGATTATAATTTTTTTGAGCTAAGGTTACATTAGATGGACTGCTCTCTATAGAGATGGCTCGCAGGCTAAAAGAGCAAGTTTTTCAAAATTAACGCGATTAATCCCCGATCCTTACGCTTCTGTGCAAAATATGGTCGGATGAAAGCATGCCTGCTGATTGGAATTTAAGTGTGCTCTACCCAATCCATAAGAAGGGCGATCCTGCAATCTGTGCCAATTACCGCGGGATTAGTCTTTTAAACTTCGCCTATAAGGTTCTAGCGAGCGTATTGTGTGAAAGGCTGAAGCCCACCGTCAACCTACTGATTGGACCTTATCAGTGTGGCTTTAGACCTGGAAAGTCGACCATCGACCAAATATTTACAATACGCCAAATCTTGCAAAAGACCCACGAAATGAGAATCGACACACACCATCTTTTCGTCGATTTCAAAGCTGAATTCGACAGTACGAAGAGGAGTTATCTGTATGCCGCGATGTCTGAATTTGGTATCCCCACAAAACTAATACGGCTTTGCAAGATGACGTTGCTCAACACCAGCCGCGCCGTCAGAATTGGGAAGGACCTCTCCAAGCCGTTTGACACCAAACGAGATTTCATACAGGGTGGCTCGCTGTCGTGTGACTTTTTTAACCTGATGTTGGAGAGCCTCGTACGAGCTGCAGGACCTAATCGCTCAGGCACAATATTTTATAAGAGCGAACAATTGTTGGCGTATGCCGATGATATTGACATTATCGGCCTTAACAACCGTGCTGTTAGTTCTGCCTTCTCCAAACTGGATAAAGAGGCAAACCGAATGGGTCTGGTGGTGAACGAGGACAAAACGAAGTACCTCCTGTCATCAAACAAACAGTCGGCGCACTCGCGTATCAGCACCCACGTCACCGTTGACAGTTATGATTTCGTCTATTTAGGAACCAGCATTAACACCGAAAACAATGTCATCCTGGAAATCCAACGTAGAATCGCTCTTGCCAACAAGTGCTACTTTGGACTAAGTAGGCAACTTAGCAGTAAAGTCCTCTCTCGACGAACAAAACTAACACTCTACGAGGATCTCATCATGCCCGTCCTATCGTAGGCGCAGAAGCTGGGACGATGACAACATCCGATGGAGCGACGCTTGAAGTGTTTGAGAGAAAGATTCTGCGTAAGATTTTTGGACCTTTGCACGTTGGCAACGGCGAATATCGCAGGCGATGGAACGATGAGCTGTATGAGCTTTACGACGACATAGACATAGCGCAACGAATAAAGATCCAGTGGCTACGCTGGCTGGGTCATATTGTCCGAATGGATACAAACGCTCCGGCTTTGAAAGTATTCGATGCGGTACCAGCTGATGGTAATAGAGGAAGAGGAAGGTCTCTTCTGCGTTGCAAAGATAAGGTGGAGAATGACTTGGCTTCATCTGGTGTGTCCAATTGGCGCCGGTTAGTACTAGAAATAAACGACTGGCGCGCTTTGTTAAACTCGACCAAAATCGCGTAAGCGGTTATCGCGCCAATTAAGAAGAAGAAGATTCCCCGATCCAGATATGTTATAGAATTGAGGGAATTGATCTAATGAGAAACAATCTAACTTCTCGTAAGGCAGTTTCCAGAAAATTTCAATGAAATTACCTCGGAAGAGAATTACTTTACCTGTTTGATTGGCGCAAAGCTCTAAATCTAATGATCATATGGTCAAAAGTACAGTGTTCCCTAGATATTCCCGAAAGAATTCGTATATTATTATTTTTCATAACTACAGAGATTTTTCTGAATGCAGGCAAGGTGGTCGCTTCTTAACACCTCAGTGCCAAAGACCTCAGGCCTGATTCGAGTGAAAGCGGGGCAGACGCACAGAAAGTGGTTCGCCGTCTCGCCCTCCCCCATAAAATTTGATTTATTTGGCTTTAGTTAAAGAATTAACAATTAAAAAAAAAACAAATCAAGCAAAAGTAAAACAAAAAAAATAATAATAATAAAACAAAAAAAAAATAATAAAACAAAAAAAAAATAATAATAAAACAAAAAAAAAATAATAATAAAACAAAAAAAAAATAATAATAAAACAAAAAAACAATAATAATAAAACAAAAAAAAAATAAAACTAAAATAAAGATAAAGATTAATAAAAAAGTAATAAAAAAATTAAAAAAATATATTAAATAAATAAAAAAAAAACTAAAAACAAATAAATAAAAATAAAAAGAAAAAAAATTTAATATATAAAAATATATAAAAAATTTAAAAAAATATAAATTTTTTTTAGAAATATATAAAAATATGTATAAATAAATATATAAAACATGACAAGTCGAATACTTCGTAACTCGAAAAAAACAATCTTCGTGCAGTCAGTTTTAATCGCCACTGTGCAATCCATACGCTTTTCCAAAGCGTAAAAGGGGGTAATAGTAGTTGAGGGAACATCTTCCAAAAAAATTGTCCGCATTTTTACATATACCCACGGTCAAAATTATAAATACGCGGAAGTTTGAACAACTTTGACTACTTTTCGGGTTTCTCTAATTATTTGAATTTTTCGCGAATTTTCAGTGTAAAAATTCTGTTCATTTTTGAGTAAATATCTTATAAATCAAAGTTTAAAACTGTGAACACACACAACCAAAGACCGCTCATCGATCAAGAATAGTGACTGAATATCTAGCAAAACAAGAATCCACTTCGTTGCAACATTCGCCGCATTCAGCTGATTTGGTATGTAGCCACTATCATCTATTTTGGAATCTACATTTTCCGCTTGAAGCCATTCAAGCTGCGGTGACCACCATTCTAAGCAGCATTCCTATGAGGACTACCATAGATGTATGTAGACAGCTAATTTGCTCATATGGAATGGCATGTCATACCATGTGTCGAAGCAGGTTATTAGCTTTCTTTAATAAAAAAATATTTGCTACAAAATTATTCACTTGACGTCTCGATTTGCGAGAAGTTAGGTCAACTTTGACTTTCTCGCCTTACTTATTTCTGCATTTAGAATCTAAAAATTGCCTTACAAATATTTTGCCATATCGAAATTTATGAGAATCGCAAACATACCTGAAAAGAGAGAAGAAGAAAAAAGTTAGTCAATTGTTGGCAAACGAATGACGTGTGTGTGCATATTAATAAATATATATGTACATATATGCATACAAGTATGTAACTTCATACGATTTTTTGAAAAACAGCTACTCGCTACGCGCCAAGTCAATAACAAATCATTAACAAGTCATTAACCTTTAATTTTTTCTGAAATTTTTACATTCGTGAATTGCCTGGCTTAATGCAAAGTTTTACAAAATAAACGCGCCCAGTTAACATAAAAAAAGAAAAAAAAAACAAAAGTAATCCCAAAACCGCGAATTTCTATCCTTCAGTCATAAATAATAAATATAATACAATGTCATTTCGGCGGCACCCGTTTGCCCATATTTTTTTCAGAGTTTTACGAAAATAATTAATTATGAGCCATTTTCTTGGCGCAAACCAAAACACGGTTCAATATCATCATTAAACTCGGAAAGTAATTAACAACTTGCTTTATTTAAAATTTCAGAACTTTTTTCGCATAAAAAGTTTACGAGTAAGAAGAAGAAAAAACAACAGAATATCGCAGTAGTGGGTCCTTCGTATATATTATTAATTCAACACTGCAATTTTTAATGTAAATTAACATATACATATGTATGTATATGGGCGAATATGTATGAGTGTACGAGTGTGCACACATGTATGTATGTCATAAAAAGCGATTACTAATGTCATTATCAGCGCTTCAAGGGCAAGTCGTAGGTGCGAGAAGGTGTGAATGTGGAGGCTTGTGCCGTAGCGTCTGTTGCGTCGCAATTTAAGTTGAAGTTCGTTAAGAGTAATTCTGTAATTAATAAAATAATACCCTTCGCACATACAAACATGCATATGTACATACATATGTAAATATTTTTGATGGCATTGTTTACAAGGCAAAATACAAAGTGCTGGTAAAAAAAAACAATCTGTCTCATTAGTTATACAGAATGCTTAAAAAAAAATCCAGATTTTTAATGGTGAGTGAGTGGTGATTCCGGCTCAAGTGAACGAAATATATTCGGCATAGTGTTGACTTTTTCTGAAAATTGGTTAATTTGTAGGATTGCGTGCAATAAGAAATAAATTGAAAAAATATAAAAAAACATAATAATTTTAAGATTTATTCAATGTCGACAATTGTTTTATATCTTCTTATATATTCTTCTTTTATATATAAAAATGAATGTTTGTCTGTATGTCCTCGATGAACTCAAAAACTACTGGACCGATTACTATAAAAATTGGTATACATATGTATTTGTCCACGGAGAAGGTTTGTAGAATATGCTCATTGGTGCCCCTCGCCACCAGGTCACGCTGCAGAGTAGCAACTTCTGCCCCGTTCAACCGATTTTTTCGAAATAAAAAAAATGAATAAAATGGTTTACTGATTTTTCTTAAACTTATTTTAGTTGTTGGCGTAGCAACGCGCACCGGGTACAAATTTCTATTCTATTCGGCTCTATTTAACATTTTGATAAATTTTTATTTTTTACGTCAGCTTACAAATAACCCAATTTTCAGAAAAAGTGAACACTAGACCGAAATTCTTCGAGCTCCAGTAGAGTTCGGGAAAATTCACTTTGCTAGTTGAACGAGTTTCGAAATAGTGAAAAGGTAATTTAGGGAATTTTACAGACAGTCCTTACGTTCTTACGTTGGAAAGGAACGGCTTTCTTTCACGTGGGCTTTTTTAAGTAAGTGTCACATTGATATTCGAGGATGAGTATAGTCTTTTGGTAGCAAGAGTGTCGCTTTTACAAGGATTGCTACATATGAATATTTCTAGCCTTGGGACACTTTTAGTGCTTTTAGGCGCTATCTGATGTTTCCATTGGAAAGTTTGACAAATTTTATCATAAACACACTCGGAATATTTTGATGTGTAGCCCATATTAGTTTTAGTCATGCTATTATTTTTCGGGGTTAGAGTATGAAATGACAACTGAAATAGCTCAGCGCGCCTCTTTTTTCGCGCTCTTTTTCAGTGAAACAAACTGCATTTAAAATGGGTGAATTCGGGCTCAATGTTTCTAGGCCGTTAGTTTATAGATAATTGCATTATTATTTGGAAGAAGTTTGCCAACTCAGTTTCTTAACACAGTTTCATGAATTACAGCAGTAATCTCAAGAAAGGCAATTTCGATTTCATTTTGCAACTCTTGAATAGTCTTTGGTTGGATGCCGTAACATTTGTCTCAAGTCTCCGCCGGACACCTTTTTAAAACCTTCAGTGGGCACCCAGGTCTGGCCTTTTTTTGTCCTGCTCAAGGATCCTTTTTAAAAGGTTATAGCAACAAATCGATAGAAAATTATATTTGGAATTTTGAGCTGGAAGTTCAAGTCTTGAACTATAATAGAAATATGCTAAATTCAATTCAGAACTATGTAAAAAATGAAAAAGCCAGTCTAGCCAGACGTTGGTGCCCAACGAAGCGTTAAGGGTGTCCCACAAAAAATAATCTAATGAAAGCAAATCGCAGTTTGTGACTGCAAATTCAAATCACCTTTTCGACTGTTTATTCGACTTTCGAAGAAAATCGAATGTTTTTTCTTTTTACATTTTCCAGTTTTCAAGTAATCGTTCAAGTAAAGAGCAACACAATTTGTAAATGTCTGAACAGAACCCATAGCTATAATATCTTTAGTAAAATATTTTTTTTCTACTGGTAATAAATTATTAAATAAATAACCATTTGACCTATCACGAATACTATTTTAGCCCTAAAAGTAACAAAAAAAAACCAGACAAGCACAAACACAAATTTACTGCCTTGTAACGGCATCAAGAATTGTAAGCTAAAAAAAAACGGTATTAAATATCAGTGTAAACCTTTCAGGGTGTTACCCGTGACCTTAATTTTATTATTAATTGAAAGTTTAATATTTATTCTTCCATCGATTCCATTTATTTGTAAAATTTAAATTGCTCTCAAGGGCCTCCTTCACATGTCAATTCTGGGAAATTCGACTGAAAAATTTGCCATCAGCAAAATTTGGCACATTCATCTTGAAAAGTCTCAAAATTACAACAAATTACAGAGAGGCCTGCCAATTAATACAGGCATAACTGTGTGTATGTGTCTGTTAGCTTGGGATATCATATGACACATTTTACGCCACATTTGCCGTCGCATATCCTTACGAGGTGCACACATACATACGTATAATTTGCAATAAGAAGATTTTATATTTACATGTGTGTGTATATAAAATATACAGTTGCGGCTATAAAAATCTGCTCAGGGCAACAAAGAATGTGAGACCAGCTAAGTTGTTGTTTTTAGTACAATAAAGCAAAATATGTATTAGTAAAACTTGTTTCAGAATATCTAACGTTAGAAACTAATTTGGAAAGAGATTGTTTGTACGGTGATAACAGCGTGCAACAAAAATCAACTTTTTTTGTTATGTAATAAAAGTTTCATATGCAAGTGAAACTACCGATTATGTATAGAAATGCTGCATACAGGGTTTTTCAAATTCTTATGAATTTAATTTCGTTGTAAAGGAGTGTAAAATTTTAATGAACTAAATTTTCAAAAAATGGTTTTAAATATTTTTACGCACTCTACGATGTTAATGTTGATATACAACGAAAAACGATATATCCAGCTATTAAAAACAAATGTTGTATACTTTTCGCCAATAATGTCCTTCGAAAAATTAATGTTAAATATGCTTGAAATTTTTTAATAAAATATTTTGAAAAAGAAAAAAGAAATGATAAGGATATAGGTATATGTGTAGTAATATATAAACGAACTACGTTTCTGTAGCTGTTTTATAAAAACGTAAGAAAAAATGATTGAACTTTTATCGTACGTGATAAAGTATACGCAATGGGTGTCCTCTGCCTACTTCTACTGTCTTTGAAAAATAAAAAACTGTGTTGTTAAGCAGCATTATTAAATCTGGTGCTGCTGTAATGATAGTATTTGGCCGGATATAAATCCGGGCCGCGGGTATTTTCAAGCGCATATAAACATTTTTCTGAATAACTTTTAACGTCGTATGGTGTAATATCTGTAGCTAAAATAATGTAAACACTAAATTTTCCCATAAAAATCGCATAATAAAGCAAATTAATTTACTTCGTCGCACCCCAATAAAAAATAATCAGAAAATCAATTCCAAACCATCTGTATTAGTAAACTCTTTCACAAAATTTTTACTGCAAATAATATCAAACATTGCGCCCTTAAAAAGTAATGCAACAAAAAGTGCTATATTATTATGCCCGCAACTGTATATCCCTATATAAATATTACAACTTATAAAGGATATATTTTGAATGAGTGGCACATTGACAGTTTTGTGTGCACGCATTATACATTTTCTGAAAATTGATTCCCTTAGGCTGAAGCGTGCCTTTTCACTTTTGCATATCCCTTACAAATGTGTATCCCATTTGTCGTTAGCCCACCCACACTTGCGGTGCAGGCGGAAACTTGTCTTAGTATTGCAGCCATCCTTCGCCTGACGAACGCGTGCTTGCGCCTCTTAATAATAAATTCAAATTTAATTGCCATTCAAATTATATTCTGCGCGGTCTGATTGACTGATGTCACTGCTTCCTACCACTTGTCCGCTCTTCACTTCAATGTGTCTCTTTAAGATTGTTATTAATTTTTCAATACTTGTAGGCTTGTTTGCCAAAAATGATTATACAAAACTGTTTGTATAAAAATTTGTATACATTCTCAATTCTCAGTGTCCCACATAATTTCCCATAACTATCCCTCACACTCTCACAAGGCCTCTACTGCATGTTTACTCTGTTTCACTGCTATCAGTCGACTCCAATTCGAAGCGGGAGAGTTCTTCACCCACAAACTGCTGGTTTTGATTCAATTGCCAAAGTGTCCTTTTGAAAATTTTCTTAAGCCTTAACATATGCACACATTTTTCTTCATCATTCTTTCTTTTAGTCTCGTTTGTTGTGCATTTTATTGAAATCATTACATTCCGGTTGCTTTGAAAATTCACCTCCTTTTCTTCATTACATTTGCCTCTGCTCCACTACTCTTCATGTTTTTTCTTATGAACATACTTCTTGCTGACTCTGTGCATCCTAATGAGGATGAGAGAACAAAATTAGATTCAGCCAATGCGACAGCGTCTGTGAGTGGGGCCAGCTCAACAAGACACTGATTGATTGATTGATTGATATATGGGAGTGATAGCTATTATGCAAGCAGCAGCAAGAATGGCACAAAATAAATTTTCTTAGAAAAAATATTTCTTGCCCCTTTCTTAAAGTTCACTTCGTAGCGGAGCATTGCTAAAAAATTGATTAAACCATTCAAGTTCAAATACGCAGTTGAAAGTGTGGCTCCAGCAAATAGATACAACAGACCAACCAACGCTTGAGCACTTCACTGAGATAAATTTTTGTTGAAAATGTCGTCTTAATAAGCTTGACAATTTGCCGTCTATCCAGGCGGCACAAATTGTTTTGTTCTTTTATCGCTTTTCGTTGCTTAACTTTAGGCCACCACAGTAGGGAAGCGTAAGTGACGATAGGTTTCACAACTGTAGTGAAGGTCTAGTAACTCATTCTGGGGCTCAGCCCCAAATGTTTTTCAAAAAATCCTTATACAGGCAAAGAATGGTCTGGTAGCTTTTGCAGTGACTTTCTCAAGATGAAAGTTCCGAGTGAGCGTTTTATCAGGATTAATGCCCAGATAGTTCGCTCCTGGGGGAGATTTAAAGAGTTGAGTCATTTAGAGCAGGGCAGTTGATCTTCTTTTCCTATTGAACGACATTAGCGCAGTTTTTAATTTGTTAATAGAGGTGCACAATTTGTTCATTATGCTAAGGACTTGTGGCGAACGGTTATGAGATTGTTTCCTTATGCTAGCCTAATATTTATACTACCAGGTCATCAGCAAAATCTTGAATGTGGAAGCCTACATTGTTCAGATTGTTCATCTATTACTAATGGGGAATGAAAAGGGGAGAGAGTACAACCCCTTACAGGTAACATCTTGTGACTTTGATAGAGTTTATTGTTCCTCGTAGCTCTACACTGAATGCTCTAGATTCCAGCTTCGATACAATCCTTCTTATGATGGTTTTAGAACGCGATAGTGATATGCAAGAATATTATTTATAGACCCCGAATACTGAATGCCTTACAATTCCCTAAATTTACACAAGCATTTCATGTGTTCTTTTATTTAATATTTTTTTTTTTTTTAATTATTTATTGATTTAGTTTTCTTTTAATATTAGTTTTTGTTATTTTTTTTAAATATTTTTTCGTTTTACTATTATTGTAGATATTTATTTTTTAATATTACATATCTATTTTTTTTAATTGTTTCCAAATTTTTTTTTAATTAATTAATTTTTTTTTATTTAATTAATTTTGTTTTTTAATTATTTATTTAGTTTTGTTTTTTAATATTTCTTTTAAATATTTTTTTTTTAATATTTTTTTTTATTAAATTTCTTTTAATATTATTTTTTATATTTAATTTACTTTTTTTCTTAATTATTTTTTATATTTATTATTATTTTTTAATTATTTTTTTATTATATTTAAATAATTTTTTTTTTTTTTAATTTTTTCTTTTAATATTTTTTTTTATTTTTATTAATTATTTTTTTATTCAATATTTTGTTTTATTAAATTTTTTTTAATTAAATTTTTTATTTATTTTTTTACTTTTTTTATTTATTGTTATCCTTTTTTTATTACTTTTCTTTTCTTATTTATTATTATTCTTTTTTTTTATTTATTGTTATTATTTTTTTATTTATTATTTTTCTACTTTTTTTTTAACAATTCCATGCCTTTAAAACGCACTCGCAACCTTCAGTAAATCACTCAGATATTTATTTTTAAGCCACTTTTAAAATTGTTAAGAAGAAGTACTCGAATATTCAATGAAAACATCAAAGATGTCAAAACCAAAAATATTCACTGCTTCAATTGGTCCCCCCTGCCAATCGTTGTAGTTGTTATGCACTGGCGGTCATGAGTGTTCGCAGGAGTATACACATGGACATATCTATGTATGTACGTTAATTTATAGTACGCATCCAAATATGACAGCCTTTAAATGTAGAATCAAAAATAAATCCCCCTTTTAGCGATTTTCAACTTTGTTTGTTGCTGTTGTTGCATTTCCCCCATCTACTCCACTTGCTTCTCGTTTTACTTCAGAGGCAATAGATTTGTTTGGTTTTTTGATGGTTTTTGTCTCACTGTTGAGCGCCCACTAATAACTCTTTCCCAATGTACCCTCCACTTGAGGGCCCAAAAGTATGTTATGGCAATTGCAATGAAGTGAAAACGACAAAAGTTCCTGGCAAACAATGATGCACAGAGGGGCTACTCAAGGGGTTCAACCAACCAACCAGCCTACAGAAAACGGCAGCGGTGTCAGATGCAAAAGCAATTTCAGAGTATAGATGTTGGTGAGCTTATGTGGGTGTAGGTCAAAACTATGTTCTGATTGTTTTTTTTTTTTTTGTTGAATTTTTTGTTCGTTTATTGTTGTGTTTGTGGCATTTAGCATTTCTGTTCGACTATGGCGAACTCAAAGTTTGATGGCGTGCTCAGCGCTGGCACAATGGGATCAATTATTTTTGATTTCTGTGTGGGTACTTTTTTTAGTTGGTTTTGTATTTCATCCAGTGCCAGCAAGTAAAGCGTGAGAGAGAGCTTTGTGAGAGTTCGTGACCCCTTTTTTGTTAGCATAGTTTTTACTTTTACAAAAAATATTGGTGACCACAATATGTGGCATATTGCAATGACCGCTTCAGAATTGTTGCTACTTTTTGTTAAAGTTCAAACTATATTTTGATTCCTTCATTCAACTCACCCCATTCCAACTATTCTATCTCGTGCACTGACTGAAGTTTTCGTATTTTCGTGCCATTTTTTATTGAGCTATATAAAGTGCGCCTATAATTTGTTTAGCGTCTCCCAATCAAATTAAGTCCGAACGTTTAGTGCTTGATAAATGCTCGATTGTTCTGAAAATTTAATAATACAAACAAAAAACCAACTCCCACTTGTCAATTTCGGGTAGCAGAGTAATGGCACATAAGCGAAAAAACAAAACACAAAAATCGAACACTGCATTTGATGTCGATTGAGTGCACTTGTGACGTTTATTTGACGTTCAGTGGCTTAAAGTTGTTTTTTTCTCATGTTGTTGTTGTTCTGCCCTCAATTCGTGTATGCCAAATTAACTTCAAGTGGGTTGCTGATTTTCTCTTCTAATAAGTGTTTGCGGACATAGTTTTAGTATTTTTGGCAAAAACGCTGGCAGTTTTATTAAAAAATTGGCAAGGAAATCGCTAGCAACAAACTAAAACTATTTTTTATCGCTTCCATTCTACATCTTATAATATATATTCGACCGCCCACCCGTGCTTTTATCAAATTTTAATTGAATCATTCACGTTTTCATGAAAAATGCAGAACAAAGTTCTTTCCCATTCCTGCCACTTGCTTGTGCGCCATTTATTGAGCGAAAATTCGATATGAGTAATATTCCTCACAATATTTCACAATCAAAATCTTAATGTGGTGGCCGGCCTATGGCCTTTAGCTGTCGGAAAAATTCTAAAACAAAAAGTATAAAAATTAATTAAGATGAAATAAAATTGAAGCAATTAAGAGGAGTAGAATATGAATTTCGAAAATGGCATTTAAATAAGATAAAAGGCAAAAGCAGCGTGATGAGTGCATACATCTGTGTTCAGAAGTATAGTATAGCAGCGTGACTCATTGCAAAGTTTTGACTATTTACTCATTTCTTATTTAATTTTTAATATTTTTATAAAAAATATTGCTTAAACTATTATGAAATACCACATAATCTAAAGTTTCAAATTTCGTATAAAATTAGGAAAAACTCAAAAAAAACTTAAATCAAAATCTCAAACTTTTTAATAGGAATTTCTAGAAACATTCTGGTTAAGCAGTTGTATAGCCCAGTGAACTTTGATCCAATAAAGTGCAAATTTGAAGTGGCTAAAAATGTATGTTGATTTTTGACAATTTCTTTTGCGGACGGTGTTTTCTTCAATATAAAAAGAAAAATATGGCGTAGACGTTAGATGGAGAAAATGCACAAGACCGCGACCAAAGAAAAATCTCAAAAATCTGTGTGATGTTTGATCTACCTGAAACTTGCACTTTGTTATGCCGAAGTTTAATGATACATAAAATTGCATAGCCGGATTTTTGTGAGAATAAAATTGTAAAAACTTGAAATTTTGTTAAAATTCGCTGAAATTGCAAATTTTATACAAAGTTCGCAACTTGTCTTATATGTTTTTATAGGATTAACAATATTTTCATAAAAATAATAGAATTACAAATAAATAAATAGGAAAAACTTTACAATATGTGGTATACATTTACTTTTGGCATTGACTGTACATATGTGGTATACGAATGCGAACGCAGAAATCCGTATCAGTACAAACTCTCGATTTTTCTGTATTACTATTGTTTACTACTCAATATAATTAAAATTGAAAAATTTATATCACGGCACTAGCCACTAAGGGTATCGGTTTTTTATACAATAATATATATATTTTTTTTAATATTTAAAAAAAATTTTGTTTTTTATATTTGTTTGTAATATTTTTTTTTTTTAATTTTTTTAATATTTTTAATATAATATTTTCTTTTTTGGACTTATTATTACTTGTTTTTTGTTTTAATGTTTGGTTTCATATTGGTCGGCATTTTTTTTTTTTTTTTTTTTTGAGTATTTGAAGATCGTAATAATAAAGTTGTTGAAAATAAAAATTCAACTTTTTTTTAGTTAATTTTTAGTTATCAAATGCTGTTTATTTACCCCATTTTTAGCTTCCGAAACCTGATTACACTGTGCGACAAATGGAATGAAAAAAATACAAGAATGCAGTCTACCAATTATGAAAAAGGTAAATCTGTAGAATATGCGTTCACATGCCGTTTTGTCACTAAACGCCACCATATTTTTTCACAGTGTATTGAAATTTTCTTTATTTGTTGTCAATTAATACAATTATTTGAAAAAAAAAAAAAAAAACACTCACATAAAACTGCATTTATCATTAATATTCTCTTCAAGAGTATTTAATAAAATTGAATGGGACATATTTTGGTACAACAATTCAGTTCAATATTTCTTGGCGCTGCGGGTCATGTTGACCCTTATTTTAAACAAATCTGAAAATTATTAAGTTTCCAGGGTTGATGAAGGATTAAAATATTCCTCGGGTACTTTCGTAGGGGTATTTTCTCAGCTAAAACCAGTGTGCGATAGCGAGAAAAAATACGCCTATGTATTTTAATAGTACATACAAATGCAAATCTGTGGAAAGAAAGTGTTTAATCAACATCTCAGTGCACTTATATTTTATAAATCTAGATTTATCACACAGATTTCTGAAAAAAGTAAGACTTGTTGCTTTCCTTTTTTTGATTAATATTATTTTATTTCTTTTTTATTTCATTTATTTTATTTTGTATACATTTTTTTTATGTTTAATTTTTATTTTTATTTATGTATTAATTTTTAATTTTTTTGAATTAATTTAATATTTAATTATTATTTTTTATTTAGTTATTTATTTATTTTATTTTATTTTATTATTTTTAAAATTTTTCTTTTTCTTTTTTAATTTCGTGATTTTTATTTAATTATTTTGTTATTTTTTTTTTTTTTTTGTCTATTTATTTATTTGTGCTTTTGTTTTCAGCCCTATTCTGTTATTTTAGCAGCATAAGTCAGCTAACAAATCATTCACGATTTTACTTGTGTACCCAAATTCCATATTCAACGACTTTCGATTATCGATATTAATTTCGATCTTCCTAGATCTTTATGTTTATCTAAGCGAAGCCAAATTATATTCAAGCTTTACTTTTGAATAATACAT
>JAYXIM010018575.1:0-89650 GCA_037575425.1 Anastrepha fraterculus
AACACTAGTCTACAAGGAAAAGTATCCGAAATAATTTAAACTAATATCTGCTTCTCTGTCCATGCAAAATTCGGATTGATAACTAAAATTAATTTATTAGTTTGAGTTTTTACGATAATCGTATCTTTCGTGTTTAATGGAACTAGGCCGACAAAATTTAACCAACATTCAGACCCAGAAACCAGACTATATATTTCCGAAGGTTTATGATGCGCTGAATCCAAATCTGGCCTCAGAATTGCTCTATCAGCTCTGGTTTTCGAGATATCCTAACCTAAAAGTGCAAAAAACACCATTTTTGCCCATATTTGAGGTTATGCGATATCTCTGCGAAAAAAATGATATTTGAGCAAACAAAACGCCATTTGAAAAAAGAAGGATTGTATTTAAAGATGTCATCCTTTAATTTTGGTGAAAGAAAACATCTGCAAGGCTGCATAACCTCAAATATGGGCAAAAATGGTGTTTTTTGCACTTTTAGGTTAGGATATCTCGAAAACCAGAGAAAAAGAGCAATTCTGAGGCCAGATTTGGATTCAGCGCATCATAAACCTTCGGAAATATATAGTCTGGTTTCTGGGTCTGAATGTTGGTTAAATTTTGTCGGCCTGTGTAATTTAATGACACCACAATGGAAAAATTAAAGTCACCGTCCAAGTGATCTCTCCCCTTTCGGAGATGTCCATACAACCTAATCCGCCATGGAATGGATGTTACAAAGAGATTCATGTACAGCTGTCCACAAAAAAATAGGAGTGCCGATATGAAAAATATAAGTGAGTGCACAATTTTTTTTATCGCTAACGCAAGTGACTCCGATTCATATCGGTACACCTAACGGGTCACTAGTATTGAAATGTGAATCGAAATTTATTATTGCTTTCCCTATTTTAAAACTGTAATACATTTTGTTGTGGAAGGTTGTTACTGCGCTACACAAAATAATAGGAGTGCGATCTTTGTTTCTTAAAATATCGATAAACTAGCAAACATATTTACAAAATTCGAAAAGTAAGAAGGTTACTAGTAATTTCGGAGAATTATTGTTGATATTTGGGTTGATTTATTTTGTCTTAGTGGGTAGAGGAAAGCATTGTACGGAAGAGAAGCGAGCTTTAATCAAAAGTCTCAAGAACAGCGGAGAAACGTACAAAGAAATTCAAAATATACTTGGATGTTCTGCACAAATGATAGCAAACGCCTTGTATTATAAAACAAAAGCTGAAAAACGCGGGCGAAAACAAAAACTTTCTTCTAAGGACGATCGCAACATCAAACGCACCTGGAAAGGTAACCCATTTGTTTCCGCAAGGAAAATACGCGACGATCTTGATTTACCAGTTAGTGCTGAAACTGTACGCAAACATTTGGTCAATCATAATTTATACGCGAAAAGTCCCCGGAAAGTGCCCCTTCTAAAAAAGAAGCATGTGCTAGCCCGTATAGAGTTTGCACAGGAGCATAAATCTTGGCCGGCTAATAAATGGCGAAATATTTTGTGGTCAGATGAAAGTATAATCGAGTTGTTTGGCAGTTCAGACTCGAGAAAGTATGTTCGACGCCCACCCAATATGGAATATAATCCTCGATTCACAACAAAAACAGTGAAGCATGGTGGCGCTAAGGTCATGGCATGGGGTAGCTTTTGCTATGGCGCCGTAGGTCCAATATATTTAATCGAAGGCATTATGGATCATAAGGTTTATGTGAGGATATAAGAAGAAGTTATGCTACCATATGCCACATGGAATATGCCACTAAAATGGATATTTCAACAGGATAATGATCCTAAGCACACGAGTAAGTCAGCGAAAGAATGGTTCAGAGTCAATGGGATTGAGCTTATGCGCTGGCCTGCTCAGTCTCCCGACCTCAACCCAATAGAAAATCTATGGACCAATATTAAAAAATTTGTTGATCAACAAAAACCCACCAATTCGAAAGATTTATGGAAGGTGGTAAAAGAGGCATGGGAAGGAATCCCAATTAAGCGTTGTCAGGATCTCATCGACTCAATGCCACGAAGGTGCGAAGCAGTGTTAAGAAATCGAGAATATACCACGAAGTATTAATGTCTTTTAATAGTTTTGAAGAGCTTTAAGACCATTTAGTGTTAAAAGTTTAGAGAAACTAAGTATTATACAAATCACTCCTATTTTTATGTGGAAGCAATTTTTTATATATCTTTACCTGAATTAAATTTTAACTTTATGTATACGTTTAATTGAAATGTTTTAACTACGAATAGATGTATATAGGTCATGTGATTAATGCTACACTAAAAGTTTTGAAATAAAACCATTTTATTCTAAAAAAATGAACTTTGAACATTTTTCATGTCGGCACTCCTATTATTTTGTGGACAGCTGTATGTGTATTAAATTTTTAACCCGCTAGCTGGCACTGGAATTGAGGTATTTCATATGATCATCATGTTATATGAAATATTTCGAAATTTGAGTTTTGTATGAACAAAACGACCTTGCTGATTTGGGGCCTGCATTCATATTGCTGAAGGTAGGAAATTTAATGGCCCCTATTGTCTTTTAGGGGATAATCCATATTTTCATACTGTACACATGAATACAGGGCTCTCGGCCTTATTATGAATATTGTTTTTCTATTTATGTTATTCTATTATATAAAGTGGAAACTAGAGCTCTCAAACTATCGATAGTTGAGACCATCGAAGGTCGAGACTGCACATGCATATACATACATACAAGCATACAGTATATTCAAGTTATTTATTTACGGTCAATCTAATCTCATCTAAACCTTTTTTAAATAGGTGCATCAACCGTTTTGGGCTTCAAACTTAACGGCCGGTCATTTATAATGCAACGCGCCATGCTGAAAATTCTCTCAGACTCAACTGAAGACGGGGGAAAAATGTAGGAATGTGGAGTTTTAATGCAATAAATATCTTCCAATAAAAATGCGCATTTTCACAGCGCTCGGATGAGTAAAAGAGTCTCACATCTTGCCATCTATGCAATGATTGGAAGAGCGTAAGAATGAGTGGACCAAATTCTGCTGGGTACTCTATGATGTCGCAGCCGAAGTTTGCTTCGGATACCGAAACCTTGCAATCTCTTCTAATCTGTGCGATAGGGTAGGCTCTTTTATCGAGTGCATTGCATGGCGATCTTTGGCTTTCACAGAGAAAGAAAAACAACAAGGTAGACACTTTGGTACTTCAACTATTAATAAATGTGTTGCAAAACTGATAAGCTAGTCCAAAGAATTTTATCGTGGTTGCTGTTCGCTCACCGGAAGTCATTCTTTGAAGGTTGTTCAAAACCAGTGGATATGCCAGAAAATATCGATGATGCACACGAAATGATTGAGCAAGATCGTCAGGTCACATACCAAGCAAGTTAAGGAATGATTTCATTCACAAATAATAAATAAAAATAATTAAGTAAATTCTAAGTATAATCATGCAGGGCTGAACAAATCCAAACATACACATACAATGTATTTTAAAAATAACAAAAGATAAACATGTTTTTCCTAAACAGCAAACAAAGAAACGAATATACAAGCCGCGAACCTAAAACAGTAAGATGAGGTATAAGTATAAATACGACTGTCAAATATGTTGGTAGTCAGTCCAGTATTAACATAGTGTTAAGAACTACCCTAAAATTAAATTCATAAAAATAAATTTTTATATATTTTCCAAAGACAAACAAGTCTTTAACTATCTTCCATGGCATTAGTATAACGAGCATCAATAAGATTTTTCCTTGTGGTATTATAAAAAAACTATGATCCCATGGATACAACACAATGTAAACCACGCCCTGGAAGCGCGACAGGGCAAAGTGCTTCGAAAACGATTACAAAAGCTCTCGATCATCATGGAGAATATTTTGATAAACAATAAAACTGTTTCTAACCACCACATTTTCATTTTTTCATTATAAGGAAAGAAATATAAATAGCACCCTCGTAATAATATCAAATTTTCGAAAGCGAATTTTCGGTCAATAATTTATACTATTAAGAAAAAAAACCTCTTGACAGGACGTAATGATGTCAATGGAGTATTACATAGCACGGCAGTTTCTTCTAGTTTTTTTTCGTTTTCCTATTTTCTCTTCTGGTTGATGAATCGTTTATAAGTTATAAAAATAATGAAAGCTAATCAAGCATTCTCAAAAGTTAAAAACATATTTTTAGATTATTTTTAATTTTAATCGATTACTAATATTCGGCTCATGAAAATGAATTAATTTAATTATTGCGATTTAAAAGTTATTGAAACGATTGGAATATTAATCATCTTCAATCACATCTTTTATCAATCTTAGCTTTGCTCTTAATTAGATACACCTTACAACACTGGTGCGATGGTGCGAAGAAGATGAATTATGTGGTTTTTCTATACATTTTTTAAATACTTCTTACCACTTTAATGCATTTTTACAACTTTTAAAAATATTTAGTTTTTTGTTGGGTTTTCTTGCTTTTCTTGCCTGATCGATTACATGATTGAAATGCTTTATTAACACAGTTTCCCAAGCCCAATGCAAACAAAGATAAACGAGTTGTTTTTGTTTTTCTATTATAGTGATGATGCTGTTGTTGGAGAATGTAAAGCCCATACTTTCAGAAAATTTAAAAGCAAGTGCTTTAGGGTAGATTCACACTATGGTGCCGACCACGGTTCGTTCTCGGTTCGGTAAAATCTTTCGACATCTACATTTGTGTTCTTATATCGGTCCAGTCGCGATTCATCGTTCGTCGCACACACACACACTATCAGTACAAGTCGCGGCCAGTTCGATCACGCTCCAGCAAAATATTCTTCGAGCTTGATCGATGCTGGAGTGTGACTGTACCGAAACTTGAACAGCACGGATAGTGTGAATACAGTCATTGTTTTTCGTTTGTGAATATTTTACCGGACCGAGACTGGACCGAGAGCGGACCGTGATCGGCATCATAGTGTGAATCCGGCCTTAGTAAAGCAGCGAAGAGCCACGTGAGTGAGTGGTTGGTTGGTGGTTGTTGCTATGATTGAATGGTGTGCTTGTCTGCTGTTCGAGTGCAGCTCCATGTTATTGTTATTAGTAGGATTGTTTGGTTGTCACTATATGTAGTGCATAGTGAGCACATTGTTTTAGTTAGGTTTTGTTGCTTCTTTTTACAGTTGCCGTTTAATATGCATATGTATGCATGTGTACTTATGCATTTGTACATTTGGTATGCATTTTCAGCCACAATGATGCGCTCTCCTGCATCTAGCGCTGCAGCTTAATGTGTACGAGTACAGAGAAAAAAATTAGCTCAAATTCATTAGCTGTGCATTTTCTATGGTGAGAAAAATGTTTGTATAGAAGCAAAATAAATAGAAAATGTAAACAAAAAATACAAAATTATGAGCATAAAAACTTCAGCGCAGTTTCAACATAATAAAGCAAGAAAATTTTAATTAGCAGCATATAAAGCTTAAACTAGTAACTTTGGAATGTATTGTAATTGTAATTTTACATACGAACATACATGCATATGTATGTACGTAAATGGCGAACCAAAGCGGTTGAAATTATTGCTTTAAAGTTTAAAGGGCTTATGTTCAGCGGTAAAAAATGCAATGGAAATTCGGACTACCCACCAAAGGCCAGTGCTGGAGTTAATCCTACTTACATATGTATGTACATACATACATACTAGGCCGGGTCGATTTGTGGGGACGCAAAAAAATCGCCCATTGCTCTGTGAAAATCATATTCTAGGGATCAAAATAAGAAACTTTGCGAAGGAACCATCCTCTAAAACGAATTCTGATGTCCCCCAATTTGGGTCGAACTTTTCAGTTTCTTTTCTATAACTCACTTAAATTAATTTTTTCATTTACATATGTTCTGACTAAATAAATTTCTTAAATTTCCGTCCAAAGTTAGTGGGGGTCGGTCATACATTTGGACTCGATTGGAGCACTCTAAATGGGTCAAAGTGGGATTTTTCAAAATTTGCCCCTACCCAAAAGTTCGACCCAAATTGGGGGACATCAGAATTCGTTTTAGAGGTATGATTTCTTCGGCAAAGTTTCTTATTTTGATCCCTAGAATACGATTTTCACAGAGCAATGAGCGACTTTTAAATCGACCCGCCCTAATACATACATAATTGGTACATGACTGTTGAGAAAGTATTTTGCCTTCAGAGCTATCACCAGCAGATTAGTAGTGGCGGAACTTTTGTGTGTACATTCCAGGCATGAAAAGCTTTTCATTGAAACTTTTCGTCCTTTGGAGACAGCATGTAAATTTTTTACTCAACTCCACTCACATATGAATATGTACATATGTATAAATGTATGTATCTACTCATAAGAAAGGCTTAAGGTTTTTTCTTATGATTTGCATACTTAAGTTCATGAAGATTTTACTGCAATCTCTTATTTAAGATATCCTTTTGAGAAACGATTAAAAGGCTCACAAAGAGAAGGCTCGAAGGAGCATTACATCAACTTGATATAAAAATATTCTAATGGTGGAGAATCAAATGAAAATTTGTACGAAAATAACTAACTTCAACGAAACGGTCAATCATAGGCCTTAGTTAGAGAGGAACATCAAATAGTATTAGACTTGCGATGTAGATTTTCCATCTAGGTGGGAGTGCAGGACACATGATACCATGATGACCAATAAGGAAGCCTGTCTCTCTATATGCCAACAAGTTAAGATGAACTACAGTGCTGCAGCCGGCATTTATTCCGAGGAGCGTAGTACTGCTCCGAAACTACGGTTTAGAAATAACGTAAGCATCGTCTAAGCGGCTGGCTTTACTCGAATTACAGTATAATGAGGATTTGCTAAATATATAAACAGGACAGGCGCACAAAGCGGTAGCAACTCCTTTTTACGGAGCACGGGCCACCCAGTAAGCATTTAGCAAGAATGCCCACTATAGTTGCTGTCATTTGAGTGATAGCAAGAAAGCTATGCTCCCTTCCCTGTATGTATTTTAAGTCCTAGCTTTCTGATAGATTTATCGGGCTTCGCCATAGGCAACTTGAGGCTTCCTAATAAAAATTAAAATGGTTAAAGTATATATATACTTCAGTAGAATTGGGGTAGTATTTATGTGATAACGCTTACTTAGTTCAAATGACTCCTGCATAGCAATCAACCTACCCACAAACACACCATTATAACAGATAGAATGTTACTCTATGGGCTCACCGGCCTTGCCCTCTAAATACGGCGGTTCTGTGGCTACATTATATCATCGAAATGGATCCACTTCTTTTTGACGTGTGTAAGTCCACTCCTTATTTCCGGCCAAGGACTGTCCCTCCAAAAGCATTCTCCGTCTATGTTTGGGGAATGTTTATGCTGCTCCAACAACAACAATGACTGCAATTGCAATGAAATGATGAAGGATGAAATGCACTCAAATGATTAAAGAACTTGATGGCTTCCAGTCATGATTAACAAAATGAATAAATACTGATTTTTTTAGTCACATAGTCCCAGTCATGACTAATAAAAAATTATTGCGTATTTTTGAAATTTGCCAAAATTCTAAAAGTGTTTTGAGTGGCATTTAAGAAAAATAATAAGACGCCAGTTGACATTAAGAAACTATTAAGCTATAAAAGAAATGAATGAAGCTCCCAATTTCCTGTGGCAACACATAACAACACTATCTGACCCAAATGTGTCGCTGAAATGGCAAGCAGAAAAAACAATAGATTTCGATAAAAGTTTAAGTTTTTTATCTGACACCGTTTTGCGTTTGCGCAAACTTATGATTTCTATTTATGTATCCGTGTAAGCTGTGTATCTCTGCTTTCGAATCTTTAATGACTTTTTGTAATAGAAAAAACTAAAAAAAAAACAAAACTAAAAATAGAAAATTAAAAAGAAAATCATGAAATCGCCTTCATTAGTTACGTTTGTCTACAGGCTTTGTTACTGGTGAAACTAAAGTGCAGTCATTAAATACCATAAGACACCTGTTGAAGCCGCGCATTACATTTGGGGACGATTTTGCTATAAGCGCGTTAAACAGAATGTTGCACAGCATTAAGAAATTTGACTTTTGATGTTTCCAATGAGGCTCGTTGATATTTGAGTATAGTATGAAACGTGTAAGGGAAATTTATTAAAGAAAAAGAATACCATGTCGCTGCAATTTTGTACATAAAATTTATTGCTGAATCCGAGTATTAAGAAAGTAGAACAGTTGACGAGATGTTGTAAACTTTAATTTTTTGAGTTTTGAAAAAAAAAAATGAATTCACAAATTTATACTAACGTACTATATATCTGGATAAAGCTGGTCGACTTCCATAACTTACACCAAAAAACAAAAAACATTTACGAAAAATTAGAACTAAAAATAAATAAGTGTTAAATTGAAACCGTCTATGTCTTATAAATAAAAATGAATGTGCGTATGTGCGTGTGCCTTTTATAGGCATTCAAAGTACTTTATCGATATTTATGAAATTTTTAGAGTAGGCTCATGTAATCCCTGGGCACAATATAGGTAAATTTGCCAAATCGAATATATCTTCCCAACTATTTGACGCAGATGTACAATAATTGGTATATAGATTATACGCAAGAATGATAGAAAGAAGATTGCGCCCTTCAAGAGTGCGTGACGTTACGTTTTTCCGAATTGTGCAGTATTGCCAACCATTTGCTCTTCGCAATAAATTTAGTGCTTTTTTATACCGAAAATGCGAAAATTTTGAAGTTTCGTGTCTGTTTCTTTTTTTTTAATTTAAAGCTACCGAAACTTTAAGTTAAAAAAAACTGTATATTTATACAAAAGAAGGTTAAAAAAGGCCACTACGAGAAATTTTAGTGCTAATGAAAATTTGTTGGTTCTTATAAAATTTGACATTTTGAAAGTGTGAATTTAATTTCTTGCTCCTTCTAAGGTTATGCAAGAATATTAAATCTTCTTCCCTCAACTCTTCTTAAGATTGAAAACCTTTTTACACATTTTAAAAAGCGTTTGAACTTACTGAATGCGAATTAAAAACCATAGAGGTGTAATCGTTTCTTCCGGTCATCAATTCTTAGTGGGACATAGGGCATTAAGCAAAAAAATACCAGAAAATACTAAAAAAACCATTATGACATTTTTATAAAAATAGTACCTTATCTAGTTACATAACCTCAAATATAGCAAAAAAGTCGTTCCGTTAACAAAAGAGTTTCACTTAACAAAAAAAAAAACTAATGAATTAAATTATACACAACCATAACACATTTATTAAAAAAAAGCACATATTAAAAATAATTTGTCACGCATAAAAAGTTCTTTAAGTAATTCAATAAAGATTTGGTGTTTATTTTCCTTAAATGGGCATTTTAGTGCGTTTTTATATCCACAGCTAGGCAACACTGCAGTAGCGAGAGAGAGATTTGACTGCCGAAAGCAGAAGAACACCAACAAAAAAAACCTGCAATCGCGGACAATGCCACCAGATGTTAAAAAGAAGTAAAGCTAAATAAAACTGAGTGAATTATTTAACTTATTATTAACAAATTTATATTTTACAAAATTATAAACGTTACATTTTAATTAGAACAGGCTAGAAAAATGTCATGAAGAAAGAACTAAAACTACGAACCTAAATAACAAAACAAAAAAATGCTAAATCAAGCTACGAAAATGGTAATCTGGCCATACTGGTACTAAAATCACGTAACTCGTTGTCAAATTCGCTGAGAGCAAAGTAACGGGTCCACGATAGGCGCCATCTCATTATTCTTTCCATCATGGATTATACGTACATATAAGATCATATATTATTTTTGGGAAAATAGGCGGAGCTACGCCTCATTTGAGAGGAATAACTATTCATCATATCTTTCTAGCTATTTCACGTATGTACTAGCGTACATGCCCCTTAGACGAAGTTATAACCAATTGTACAAAAGTGGCAAGTCGGAAATCAAGAGGAGAAGATACTATGATTACAAGAATCCCTGCCATCTCAAATGATATGACATTTGATTTTAAACTGAAAATAGACACATGGACAGTCACTAAAAGTTTGTGGATGAAATTTCGAAAATCCATATTTTTCTCACGGCCAACTGACGCTAATTTTTTATAAATCTCGATGAAAATCTAACACCTCAATAATTATTTTCAGCCGGGGGTTTAACTATATCTCGAAAACTTTTATCCTTTTGTAATATTTGACTTTATGACATATCAAATATCAATAATCAAAATAATAGTAAACTAGTGTAATACGAAAACAAATTTTTATTTTTGTGATAAGTAAACAGAAATCAGCACCAGCAGTTCTGTTATGCTGTGGAAAAAGTTGTTACCGGGAAAAATATAAAAAAATAATAAATTGAAACCTTCAATGCCAGTTTCCCTGTTTTATTATTCCTTGTAGCATATGTATGTAGGTATATTACGTGGGCTTCATCATAAAACATACCTTATATAGCGCCAAAAGAAAAAAATTAATAAGTGTGGGAAAATACATAAAGCATAAAAAACAATGCTTTTACTTAACTTTTTTTTTATTTTTAGCTTTCGCTGTGGTAAAGTTAAAACGAATGAACTCTTCTGCTTTATACACATACATATGCATACATATCCACATATGTATATGAAGAGCACTACCTTTCATATTCTCAATATCATTTACCCAATAACGTTCTTAACCCCGAATTTCCGTTACATACACACACACACACTCTTCTTGCTTACAACACAGTGAAAGGTGAAACACTTCCCTCAAACACTTGCTTGCCATTTCTCCGCCAGCAAGTACTCCCATTTTAATATCGTTATTAGTGAGCAAATCACTTGGCAAATTATATGGTTCGCACCAGACCGAAGTTGAATTCACTTCCAAGTACTTTTAAATACATTGTTGCAGCAGCGTACATTTAGAAGGCGAGAATCGTAAGCTAAATACCAGTAATTTTTCCCAAGTGAAATATTTGCACTCTTCACTTGAATTCTTTTATTTTCCCTCCCAATTATTCTCCTCCATTCTATTATGCGAACCATTTTTTGCATCGCAACTTCCCACTTGTTGTTTAAGTAGCGCTCGAAGCGCAAGTCAGCATTAAATCCATTTAAAAGCATTACAATGTAATCGGTGTTTGCTCTAATTTCTAGTGAAACAGGAAGCAAAATTTTACTGCATGTATTAGACTAGCATAAACACAAAAAAATACAAGTGAAGCATAATGAAAGAACAACCTGACCGACCACAGAAAATGCTGTGGGAGTCAGACTTCGTTTTGCAGTCGTTCGCGGCATAATCTCCTACGCTAAGAACTCTACACCGGCGACTTGCAAATTAGTGTCGGCTGTGGAGAAGAGAAATTATCTATTTGCGCCAGTAAATTTTCGCATCAGTAAAAAACAAATCTCAGCACAATTTTGTTGAATGCGAAAAGTAAGAAAAAACAAAAAAAAAAAAAAAATGGCTGTGCATGGGAACAGCAGTACATCAAATTATGGGAATTATCTGCATTTAGGTATGTATGCACGATCTTAGTAGACTTGCTTATTCCAGAAAAGTGCTGCGCTCCGCATTTACTACTTATATACTTACTGGGTCAGCAACGGGATTTGTATTTGACTATAAAAACAGCGCAATTGCAAACTTGGTTGTGGGTCTTTTATTGTTGTGTGAAAATCGCTTTGCTATTCTATTATCTGCTTAATCTTTAAATAGCGCAAAGGCATTTAGATATGTATAATGTATAAGAGCATGTAATTTAAAAACAAAAAACTCATAATAAAAAATGAAAAGAAAATTATAAAAAAAAAACTAAAATAAAACATTAAAAATTAAAAAAAAAAAAAAAAAAAAAAAATCGAGAACCATCAAATGTTATACCAACGGTTAAACTAAGAAAATGTGAAATGAAAAGAAAAAGAATGACACAGTACATTTCATCTTCTACATCTCATCTTCTGTCAAAGGAAAATAACATTAATACCGTTACATTTTTAAGATAATTCAGGCGAAAAAGGCGAGAATGTGAGGTCGTTTCCGAAACCGTGTTCAAAAAGAGTTCAAAATCTGGACGAAAATCCGTTAATAGATGTCTCAAAAATACTTTATTCCGATCACCTGACAACGCTTAAACCTTTCCACCCCGATGATTTTTTTGCTTCATCTAGAAGTGACTACATAAAAATTCAAGTCAGATGAGCGGTTTGTGCGCTCGTGTATCTCTGCTTACTAATGGAAGTAACGACGCTTCGGTTTATCGCCGATTTGTTAATCTTAAACGATGAATATGACTCGAAAAGTAATGAAATCACTTTATGAAACTTACAGGGATTAATAAAACAAATTCAATTTATCTGAAAAATTTTGAATTAAACATTTTTTTAAGTATATATTAGTAGTATATTGTAAAAAAATAATATATCATTTTTTCGTCAGAGAACTTTCTTTTAAGAAGCATATTTAATCCTTAAAAATTATAAAGGAAAAAATTTGTAAAAATCTTAAAAAGAACGGAATATATTTCACTTTGAAAACTCTATGCCAAAATTTTCAACATTGAATAAATCGCAAAGTTAGTTTGTTTCCAAAATGTTTTCAATTTACTTCTTATTATACTGAAGCCTAAAAATTAACCAATTTTGGAAGAGTGACCACCTGACATCGACATGAATCACTTGACATGGAATCGCTCTTGTCTTTTCTAAAGCGTCTATTATTTAACTTTTAATGTGGCCGAGTTCGGACTTTCACTCAAAAGCAATTAAAGAAATTTAAAATTAGTATTCATTCTGCAAAACCACTTTGTTAACTATAATGACCAGAAGAGGGTGAGTGAGACATGATCGCTGATGCGAAAAAATAAAAAAACAAAAAGTTTATGACATTTCAATAAATGCAATACCAATAAGTAATCAAAAGCCAATGCCAATAATATAAGTCAGCAAAGTGAAATGAAGCGTGTTGTGGAGTCACCAGTGTCACCAACAACTCCGACCATAGCGCAACCAACAACCACGGCCGCCACATCCACCATCTACACTGAATCCGAGTACTTTTTTACTTCTAACAATGTGACCGCGCAAGAAACGTTAAGCAAAAAATGTTTGACAACTTCATTTAACGCCGAATTTAGACACCAGCAGCAGCGGCAGCAGTCTGGAGTCTCCACCAGAGTCAAGTAATCAGCGATGACTCCAGCAACTGCTTGTCGCCAATCAAACAACTGCTGACTATTGTCTGTCTCGATTGATTGTCTGCCTGCCTACTGCTTGGTAATACTTAAAACTTGCATGCAACTACTAGCAAACGCACTACCTACTTGTCGTCAACTGGCGACATTGTAAATTTCGCCAATTCACATTCAGCTCAATGCCAAATACGAAGGCGGCAGTAATCCCGACAGCCAGCACGGTAAGCGGACAAACATTCATACTGCCAGCCAACCAAGCCAACCCAGATGGATGTATGCCTACAGTGTGATTTACTCAAACAACTACATTTCCTTAAACACACACACAAACAGCGGTGTAGAGGATATGAATGTAGTTAAAGCGACCAGCGCTGCTTTGAAGGGGCGTCATCCAACGGCAGTGGCGTCGACGACAATTTGTCTTCTTCGTTAACCCAAAATGGCCAATGCTATGTGGCGCTGGTGGCTGGCGACTTGCTACCAACTCACATGCCATCAGTGGGCATTCAGCAAGGAGGCCTTACAGTAAGTAGTAGCTCTCATATGCTAGGCAGATGGAGTGCCGCGCAAGCTCAATAGTCATTGTAATCTTACTGCATCGTCGCGCCTGTGCAATTGTTACATACTTCACAATTGGAGTTTTTCTATTAGACGTGGGCGCGCGCTTGACTTTTTTATTTTATGCGACTATTGAAATGTTGTTTTTCACTTCTTTAAATTCCGCTTCAAATGTGGCACTGCCATTTGGACGGAATTGCAGCAACTAGCAATAAGAGTTGGAAAGATCAATCGAGCACGTAGACATGTACGTACGTATATATGTATGTACATACATATCAGGCGCACATGCATCTATGGATATGTATGTACTAGAGATGCCAAACCTGGGATCCCAGTGTTTTTCAGGTCCCGGAAACCTCGGGATTCCGACATTATTTAAATATCGAATTGAAAGTACAAAAAATTTGTTTATTACAAAACTTTGATTAGGGATTTTTTTCATTTAATTCAGCGCGAAATGCAGTTAGGGTCAATGACTAATAAGCGATGCTAACAACTGAATTTTGGCCTATTAGTGATGATATGGATGGTGCTACATGCCACATAGCCACGGAAACAATGAATTTATTGCAAAGCAAATTTCCCGATCGCATAATTTCACGAAAATCAGATATTAACTGGACGCCGCAGTCAATTAATTTAAAACCAATGGATTATTTCTGATTCTGCTTAAAACTCAAAATCCGTGACGTGATAACGAAATAGGCTCGCCATTTTTTTAAAAAGTAATTAGAAATTTTGAGGAAAGAAGCGACATCCAGACATCTATTGGACTTTATTTTTCATCTATAAATGCCAAAACATACTATTTCTAATCTAATGCAAATTTCAATAATTTTCATATTAATTCTTTTTTTTTTGTTTTGAAAAAAAAAAGTGCTTTCGTTGAAGCCCCTATACCATAAATAAAGCAACTCATTCAGTCGAGTTATTGCATTTTACTAATATTAGTTTATGCATTTTTACTCAAAAGTTATGTTCCAAAGTGGGATAACGGGATTACCTCGAAAAATACCGAAATTCAAAATGTTTCGCTAATATTGGCATCCCTAGTATATACATATGTACATTTGTGGTCATAGCATGAGTATATCTAGTCAACGAGCCGGCAATCCTACCAGCGTGCCACCACCACCGGCAGCAATAGGCTCATTGTAGGTAGGCGGTGGGTGTTCACTGCCATTGCCGCCAGAGCTATCGCCACCGCTGTGTACTGTGTGCTATGTGCCGCTGCTGCCATTGTGATTGCCGGTGATTACATTCGGTGAATGTGAGCTTTATTGTGCGCGCGCGACACACAAATGTTAGTGGCTTTGATATGTATGTTGCTTGTATGACGGTGGCGGACGAGCATGCATGGTATTTGATGTATTTCTCTGTGGCATGTAATGAAGTTGTGGCGCATGCGCGCAGCTGGCATTCTGTTTTTTTTTTTTGTTGTTTTTTTGGTGTTAGCCTCAGCACAACTTCGAGTATGAGTGCTCTTTTCACATCTCATATTTCACTTTTTTTGCTATTCAGTATTGTTTAGTGACTAACCATCCAGTCAGCGAGTCAGCCACCACAGCACAGCGCAACTCAGTTCACTTCTGCCAGCCACAAGGCTTGTGCAACAACGTTTGATTAATTGCCATTGATTTCTGCAGCAGCCATAATGGAGCTGCCCTTGTAGACACTCAGCATATAAAAGTAGTCAGTTGGAGAATGTGAGCCGAAGAAAATTTCGCTGTTAGCGAATATGGACTAAAATAAAAGGTATGAATGAAACAACAAAAAACCAAAATAAGAAAAATCAACTAAAAATTAATGAAGAAACAACACAAAATTGCATAGAAAATAAATTTTTCATTGATGAAGTTGCTTTTATATCCAGCAGCGATTAGCAGCGTTCAGGTGGTCACAAACAGCAGCTGCTTTAAATATAGTTTTGCGGCTATTTGCCCTCACCTTGCTCCTCTTGCACCACCACCCACCGCGACACCTCCTTCGCCTGCTCAAACGCTGCTGGCTGCAGGCATTACTAGCTACACAAACACTCATAACTGCATACATACATACAGCTACATAATTTAGTACACAATTTATTGCACCTAATGAATTCCGCGCTGATTGCCCAGCCATTGATAGCTTGATTTAGTTGTTGGCTTTCTTCTTTATTTTTTCATATTTGTTTTTTATTGTTTCTTCAATTTTCTATTTATATATTTTTTTCTTATTTCTTATAAACTCTTTCTGCTTGTACGAGTATTGCTATGTATTTTGCTTCACATGCATCCATAACACATCTTGCGTTTGCTGATTGCCCCTCAGTGGTATGCAAATATTTGGCTACAATCTATCAATTTTTTGACTGAGTGAGCTATTGCACTCTACAATATTGTCTAACAACATACATATTGTTGATTGGCTGCGGGCTTGTATAGTAATTTATGGGTAAATTAAGTTAACAAGCTGTATGAGGATAAATAATATTGGAAGAGCTGGGTGGCCAAAAGCCTTACTTATTGATTTTGATAAGAAAGAAAGTTAATATGCACATCACAAAGAAATTAGCTGGAAAATGAATGTTTAAAAAAAATTTTGGGAAATATTGTAGCTTTAGGGGCTATTTGAAATGAGCGTGCATCTCACGTAATGACTTGCCAATAAATTTATTCAGCTACTTTGGTATATTAATGGTCCAGGAAATTGCTAATAAGCTTAAAGAATTTCCAATATAGACAGGTCAATTCGGCAGACCGTGGCAGTCATGCTCTTCTTTTTGGCAGCGGCTGTCAAAACTGTTGTTTATTATTCAGCCACTGATGGCAGGCTATACGATTGAGCAAATAATAAAACTTTATTATTTAAATTAGTGTTCGTTAATGGAAACCATGCACGCAGTCGCGTAGGCCCTTCAACGTTTAATGGTCAAATTTGATTCGACCGGAAGAAAAAACTTGTTGGTACAAACGTTGCGCGCAGATGCGGTGGCGCTTTAAAATCTTCTTTTCAATGTCCGTGCTATATTCTTTTCGCGGACTATGAGTGAGTTTAGTGGCTTTTGGGACTGTCAAAGGTAAGTAAATTCATATGAATCAAAAAGCAATTTAATGAAATAGTCTTTCAAATACTTACAGGAATATGTACGTTGCAAAAAGAAATGAACAGAATTCACAAAACTTACCTGTAAAAAAAGAAAAAAGAATGTTTTAGAATATTTATTTATCAGTAGTTGAATTCATAATCAGAAAGTAAAAATATAAGCAAAATAGCTACAAAATAGGTACTTATAAAGTTTTTAAACTTTTTTCTCCATCTTAGCTTGATTACTATCTCTGCCACCGCCCCGCTCTGACAAAAACCTGGTTTATGCATAATGACTTTTTTTTTGTTTTTGGAAAAAAGCCTGCCATCGTCATAAAAACCAGCACACCTCCGAGCGTATTTTTGTTATGAAAGAATTTCTTATGGAAAACTAACGGTTAGTTAGTTGATCAACAAGAAGATGACCACAGCAAATTGGAGGGAAAGCTTGGCTTGGCCAAAGTTTGTAAGCGTCGGCATTTTATTAGAAGTATCCGCACATAATATTAATAAAAATATATTTTTTCTCTAAAAACTTATTTAAATACAATGTCATCGCCTAAAAACGCATTTTATTGCTCTTCAAATATAAAAAAAAACACAACAATCCCCAAAAAATTGTTGCTCTAACTTTGAAAAATTTATATTTCTTAGGTTGATATCAAATAAAATCCCCCCTGATCTGCACGTTGATACATCATTCCCTACTAAATATCCAAGCTTTGAGAAAATTACAATTCTCTGGTTGATATCCTATAGCTCCACTTGATCTCCATGTCCTATGTCGTAATCTAATTGATATCTATCGTACAAAATTGTAAATCTGCGCACTCGACAAATGTCACAAGATGGCATAAAAAGGGTACCGTCTAGGAATTATTCACTACCGACCTCGAAAGACCCTTTAAGTTAGTTGAAACTCCCGGACAAACCTAGTTGAACACTTCTCGAGAAATTATTAACAGCTTTATAGCTCTTATGCCTCTATGCTTTTATTCTATGGATTTGCTAATCTCATTAAAAATAATAGTTATGCTTCAATGAGAAATATTCAATAATAATAATGAGTCCAAAATATGTTTTGTCGCACTGAATATTAAATACTTATGTATTTTTTTTTATTTATTTTATTTAATATATGGAAAATAACAATTAATTATTATTTTATATAATTTCAAGGAGAGTACATTCTATCATTGTTTATGTTTTCTTAAAATAACTATTTCTTCTTTATTTTATAAAAATTTTGTGATATTCAGTGCAAGAGATGAATGACAATTAGAGGCTCCAGTCCAATATATTTTGTTTGACATTGTATGTACATACATATGTAAGTATGTGGACATCTCTTTCACCCCAAATAAGCTCACAACTAACAAACTATCATTTATCATCATTCACTTTTTTAGCAAACAATTTAACAATAGCTTTGCAACAATTGATGTATCATTAGGTACGTGGTCTATCGAACAGCCTAGCGACCAGACACCAGTCATCATCGCATTTTCATTGTTCAGTTGTTGTGTGTGCAGAGTAAACGTACTATATACGAGTATATCTACTTATATGTAGGTATTTACTTTTGTATACACTTGTCATGGGGTATTGCGCCGCAAGTTGTCAACCTCTGACACATGCCACACAATTCAATTACTTAATGAAAACTCAACTAAATGCATATAAAGGTTTTCTTTTTTAATCAGTGTGACATCTTGCACATGAGTGTGCGTGTGTGCCTGTGTAAGTCAGCAGCAAGATCACCATTCCAAAAGTAATAAATACTCGAAATCGAATCTGTGCTTGACAGTTGGCGGGAAGTGCTGTACATACACACACATATGTAGGCGATACTTGGTAGTACAAACGGACAGATACAGTTCCACACGAGTGTTCAAGTGAAAGTACGATATGGCTAAGACAATAAGCGAAAAGGGGCGATGATTTGGTATTGAACCAAACCATAAAAACAAAAAAATGCAATTGCATGCAACACAAAAGAGCGAGAGTTTCGGAACAAAAACCTAATGAAATGTGAAAAATCACTCGATCTTGTTGCTTGGCCCCTTTCATTAGACAAAGATAAAAAATTGTATTACTCTATGAAATTTTATTTTGGCTTTTGTGCATTTCTTTTTTTATTGATATTGGTCTGTTGGTTAGTGAAAAATCCAAATGTGGCCATAAATAGTATTTACCGACTGGCTGGTGGCAGGCGGTACAATGACACCGCAAATGGAATGGAACGGAACTTCAGCCAGCCAGGCGATCAGCCCAAACAATCGTACAGGAACGAAAGTTTACTAAAAGAAAGGCGGGCAACAAACAGCAGCAGCCAAAACTTTAAGCCACATGTGTGGCGCATACTCGCATGCGAGTTTCGTTTCGAGGGAAAGGTCCCAATGACCAATTCTAAACATACAAAAATAAAAATAAAATAATAAACACAATGGCGATGTCTATCGTCAGTAAACGAACGACCCAGAGGCATAATAGTGCTAGGCTAATAACAGTAAAATCAACGATATCAATTACTGCTGCCACCGAAATATGTTTGCTTCTGCTGGTATTGTAGGTAACATTCACTCAAGTGTAGCCGGGAAAGAAATAATGGTGGTAGACAGTGAGGAGGGTGAAATGCCATATTAAATATAGGTTATACACAAATGTATCAAAAACATATTGAAAGTGGGCAAGGAAACGGAAATTACGCTTCGCTAGTTAGTCCCCTTATTTAAAACCAGCAACAAGTGCAACTTTTTTGACGTCAATAAAAAAAATAATTCAAGTCAATAAAATATCGATCGATCTGAACAGAATACAATTTATTTATTGTATTTTTTTATCAGCCAGTGTTTGTGTTTATTATGTCTCGATCGCGTTTCAGTCCCGAAATTTCGGGATACCCTGTTTTTTTCTTATTCTGAGACAGCAATTAACATTTGATCGCCACCGGGAGCTGAAAACGGAAGAGAGACGTATTTTCAGAATGAAGAAACGAGAGGCCGAAATCCGAGAGTGGGAGGAGCTTGAGATGCTGGCCAACAGTAAAAACGCCCGAAAATTCGACCAGAAAGTTCGGCGGCTTACAGAATATTTCAAGATCGGGCCGATTTTCTATAAGAACAAAGACGGCGATCTGGTGACTGACACCCAGAGAGGTGCTTGAATTATGGAGGAAAAATTTCTCGAGCCTGTTAAACAGTGATAGCTGCGCATATCACAGAGGATGTAAGGATCGTGATACCCCAATCGTTGACGACGGAATTGTCGTTCCGCTACCCGACCATGACAAGGTGAAAATAGCGCTAACACGTCTAAAGAACAACAAAGCCGGGGGAGCCGACAGACTGCCGGCTGAGCTATTCAGCGAGGAGCTGGTAAGGTGCATCCATCAGCTTCTATGCAAAATATGGTTGGATGGAAGCATGCCTGCCGGTTGGAATTTATGTGTGCTCTGCCCAATCGCGCGATTATATATTATATATGTATATATATATCGCGGGATTAGGTTTCTAAATATTGCGTATAAGGTCCTAGCGAGCTTATTGTGTAAGCCCACCATCAACCAACTGATTGGACCTTATCCGTGTGGCTTTAGACCTGGAAAATCCACCACCGATCAGATATGCACAATACGCCAAGTCTTGGAACAGGCCCAGGAAAGGAGAATCGACACATCACCTTCTTGTCGATTTCAAAGCTGCATTCGATAGTATGAAAAGAACTTGCTGATATGTCTCAATATTTTAACATCGCCGCAAAACTAATGCGGTTAAGCAAGATGACCATGCGTAATACCAGCAGCGCCGTGAAAATTGGGAAGGTCTTCTCCGAGCCGTTTGATACCAAACGAGATTCTCTGTCGTGTGACTTCTTTAACCAGATGTTGGAAAAGATCGTGCGGACCACAGAATTTAATCACTCAAGCAGAGTTTTTTTATAAGAGTATATAATTGTTGGCGTATGCCGATTTTGATACTGAAATCCAACGTAGAATATCTCTTGACAACAAAGTGCTACTTTGGACTAAGTAGACATTTGAGTAGTATAGTCCTCTTTCGACGAACAAAATTAACATTCCATAAGGCTTTCATCATACCCGTCTTCTCGTATGGATGATGACAACATCCGATGTGGCGTCCCTGGGAGTGTTTGAGAGAAAAATTCTGCGGAAGATTTTTGGACCTTTGCACGTTGGTGACGGCGAGTATCGTAGGCGATGAGGCTATATGAGCTTTACAACGACATAGACATAGTGCGGCGAATAAATATTCAGCGACTACGTTGGCTGGGGCATGTCGTCCGAATGGATACAAACGCTCCTGCTCTGAAAGTGTTCGACGCGGTACCAGCTGGCGGTAGCAGAGGATGAGAAAGGCCTCCTTTGCGTTTGAAAGATCAGGTGGAGAAGGACTTGGTTGGCTTCACTTGGTGTGTCCAACTGGAGCTGGTTAGCACCAGAAAGAAGGGACTGGTGCGTTTTGTTAAACTCGCCCAAAATCGCGTAAGCGGTAATAGCGCCAATTAAGAAGAAGAAGAAGTCGACATATAGTCCAGTACAGAGAAATTGTATACTTTTTGCTAGGTTTCAAAACGATTCACTAATGCGACTAAAGTAGGAGCGGGAATCAAAGATGAAAGCGAACAGTAGAGGAATATTTTGCGCCTAACGCAGTTGTCAGTAAATCGAATAAAAAAACAGCTTTTATCCTCAGAAGTCTATGGCGAATCTGCCAATGTATTATGAAATAAAAGTAAAAAAAAATGTCTTAGAGACGGAAAATTGTAGAGCCATTTACTAATAAGAAAAAAATAAAGAAAAGCCCAGTGTGTTAGAGAATAAGTTCGACCATTTACCTAAGCCACGGCTATAAGCGCCATACAGTTATTACTATATAAATACAAGCATTATTACTTTAGCAATGGACAAATGTTTCCCTTTCTCAAAATGTTAGTGGCAACAAAGGAAATGACTGCATTTGGTCATTAATTTTTCGTCACACCTACTGTCAGCTTATGTGGAGGCACTTTCACCGATTATTCAATGCGAAAATTCAGTGATTGCCACAACATTCGTGTAATATTTCATATTTAAAGGCTTAACTTTAGACGAATATCGATTAAAAATTAAATAAAAAATATATATAAATGTACAACATATATACATATATGTATATATGGGGTGCTTTTTTAGCTGCATGAGAACTATCGTTATTGATGTTTTTGACAAACTGGCAAACTGTGTTGTTATTTCTGTGCAGTGAGGTTTAGCAAGTCATCATGAAGTTTTTAATGCCAGAACAAAGAACAATGTTTCCAAATTGGGGAAATTTACTCTGCAAAAAAAAAAAAAAATAAATAAAAAAAATAAATCCGTTCGCGAAGTTCATAGAGCACTTTCTTCATTTTACGTGCGGTTTACACGCTAGTAGCATTAGCGGTCCTTATTTCTCTCGAAATGAGAAAGGAGCTGCCGTTATGTTGAATGGCGAGCGCTATCGAGCCATGCTGACTGAATTTTCGTTTCCAAAAATTAATCAGTTAAACATAGACGACATTTGGTTCCAACAAGACTGCGCAACTTGCCACACAGCGCGCTTAACAATCGATTTATTGGACTGATCGAATGAGCCATGCAACTCGTAGCCGCGGCGGTCAAATGCCTGATATCATTAAAAAAACTTCATTCCAACAATGTTTATATTTTGTATTATCACTTTAAGTTGTAAAGCTCTTAAAAAACACCCGATATATTTTACTAGCCAAGAAGCGTTAACATGGCATACAATTTAAATTGACTACTGTAGATGTCAATATTTTCATATATATATATTTTTTTAATTTTCATTTATTGCGCCTTTTTTTGTTTAAATTTAATTATCTCGTGCGCATCACAAATAGCAAATGGAAAAACTGCAATCCCAACCATCTCTGGTAACATCTTCCAGACTGCTCTGCCAAAGCCTCTTTAGTTTAAAACTGCAGTGTTCATTTAGTTTGCAACATTTATCGCTTGTTTTTTCCACCACTTTTATTTAATCCGTTACTCACATACTTGTACTACGTTTGACCAACTTTCATGTTGTTGTATTAAAACTTGACAGATTTTCGATTACTTTAAAGCCTTTTAAAATTTCTTTTCGTTTATCAAAACAACCAACAGTAGGAGGAGTCTTTCATGTCACACTGTGGCGCGTAGTTAGATAGTGAGCCAACGCGAGGCAAATAAGTTGGTCGTTGCAAGCGAGCAGCCGTTAATATTGCGGCATGTGGCATGTTGCATTTAATATTACAATATTCACCGAATGTGTGTGTGTAAGTTTTACAAACGAGCGAATGGTTTTGGTGGTCGAATGTTCGATCCATCGATCAATTTGTTTTCCGTAACCTCATGCATTTAGTGTGCGTCGACTTAAAAGCGCAAACAAATAAGCCAGAGGAGCACATTTGCTGGGTATTATTTGTCCAATCAATCTATTGCTCCTACACAGAGTTTTTTGTCGTTGCTTATCGACGCAATGACATTTTAATAACGTACAGTTAAAGTGCGCTTTTAATACAAATACATATGTGACACACCCAAAAAATTGTTTGCTGCTTTTGTTCGCGTATAGTTTATTTAGTTTTATTGTCAATTGATTGAATGGAGTGGAAATTCGCTTGAAATAGTTAATGACAATAGTTAATTTCTTGATTGATAAGTATTGAAAGTGACGCTATTAACCAGTAGAGGAATCAAAATTTATACGCTATATTAATATCTAATTTTCATTTGAACACACGCAAAATTTTATCTCGATTTGCACAAGGCGAATTCATAAAATGTGTGGTAGAATAAAATATAGATATTATAGGTCAAGCAGTTAGACCAAATGACCAGAGGATTATTCTGGCAAAAATATTACATTGAACATTTTTAATGAAATTCTTAAGAACAGGAAGCGTTTTTCAATGTGCACATCAGCATATGCAGCTCAACCAGAGGCAGATTCAGCAGATAGCAGCAGCAGCGTTGTAATTTTGCCCTTTTTTATATACAGGGTTGTCCATATTCGAAGGACCCATCTGGCAACCCTGTATCTTTTGACAGAGACGTCAGATCGCGGTATGTCATTCCGCGTTGGAAGCGTCAGTCCAAGCAGATTTTTATCATGGAACAGTATACGCCACGCGAGCGCTCCTAAATTGTTGAAAGTTACATTCAACAAAAGAAGTCAAAAGGAGAAGAAGAAGTAAACAGGTACCTGTTTACGACGAAAAAGTCACTGTTTGGTGCGGCGTTAGTGCGAAAACGATTAGTGGGCCGTTTTTCTTCAAAAATGAAGATGGTCAAGCTGTTACCGTCAATCAGAAGTGTTATCGCACTATGATAACCACGTTTGTGATGCCAATTATTCGTCGAAAGCGTATGAAGCAGTTCTGGTCTCAACAAGACGGCGCTCCACCACACACAGCTCGCACCACAATCGATTTTTTGAAGAAATTGTTCCCTCGTCGTTTGATGTCGAAAAATGGCGATTTCGACTGGCCCCCGCGTTCGCCCGATTTAACGCCACCTGACTTCTTCTTGTGGGGATATTTAATATCAAAGGTTTATATTAATAAGCCAAAGACCATAGAAGAGCTCAAGAACAACATCCGTGAGTGATGTCAACAAATCCACTTGAACCAAATAAAATGATTATTATCGTCAACATAAAAAAAATTGTGTTTTTCTTTGATTTAAAAAACAAAAAAACACATGGGTCCGTGGAATATGGGCAACCCAGTATTTGGTCTCTAAATTATAAATTTTTGTTTAAATTACTCTAAACTATCAACCTGTCAATTGATTTTGACAATCTAGTAACCAAAAGTAAAAAGAAAATACATTGACCTTATGTTTTGTTTTTTCTTGCGTCCTGGCAATGCCGGTTACTTTAGCAGGTGATTCGATATTTGGAAGCTTGAGTCAATATCTTGGAGACTAGTCATTAAATGAATAAACCCGTAAGGTCTTTTGTGTCCCTTGCTCAAAACAAAATACCTCATCCAAACCCAGCTCTCTCAATAAATCTAAGATGGAACTGAGTTGAGCTGAGCGTATGTGCTTCTCTTCCGGGCGCATCTGCCTGATATGTCTTTTTCTTCTTTTCGCTATGCCATCGTATTCGAGTCTAGTGGAAATTATTAGTATATTTTCATATGATAATTTATCTTGTTTTAAGAAGTATTTCACAATGTAATCGCTAATCGCACCTACCAATGAGGTCATATAGTATAGTTTCTTTAATTTCAAGTCAAGCTCTTCTCGTTGGTTACGAGTATTTAATTCATTAAAAACAATTTTTTTAAACAAACTAATTTTTTAATAATGCATCACTAAAACGCCCGGTTCCTGAAATTATTGCAAGAAAAACAGGGTTTCAGTAAATGCCAAAAATACCAGAAGACACATTTTGGAAGAATGTTGAAGAAGAGCAAAAAGTCTAGGACCGCCGATTCTCCCTAAAAAGTGTCATCCAAGTCCAGAGGATTAAAGGCATCTTAGGCATGTTAAAAATGCCTTTTTTCAATCAAAAATATTATTAGCGCACGCAAATAGAATTCATTTTTAATAGCAGAAAATGAAAATAATTACGAAATAAAATAAAACATCCAAATTTCGCATTTTTTTTTTCAAGTACACATGGATTCAATGACAGAATTCTTTTCGTAGTCGTACCGTTCATTTGAGGATCGGCACTCACGCAGAAAAGCTGTGTATTACTATTTAACTCTCATTGCAGAAGTTGTGGAGACCTTTCAGAGAATGAGACTGTTGATCACTTTTTCTGTAAATGTCCAGGCTAGACGATTAAGGTCACTGGGTGCTCCTTTCTTCGACAACTTGGGGCAGTGCGTTAACCCAAATGCCATCAATCTTCTCCATTATATTATATCAACAGGTCTGGCTGGTTTTACTACTACTTGGGAAGTGACAGTTTGATGCTTCAACCATTTTATCTATCTACCGGAAGGTTCTATTCGTCACTTTTCTACGATGGACTCAATGATAAGGCTGATTATTAGTTTATTATTAATTTATTAAAACGGGGTTAAATGGGGTCGAATCTATTGAATCTTTTTATCAGGCTGCGTTAACATTTTTTAAGAATAGCAGAATAAATACACATTTAAAGATGTTTAGTTAAAAGCATACCCACTTACCTATATTATTTGTTTTTTTTTTCTATACCCTCAGTTTATTATCAAAAAAGTATGAGAAATACGCCTTCTAAATTTAGCTAAAACTACCGAACTCGCAAGCAATTTAGCTACAATTGTCGAAACCTTACAAATGGGAGCTACATACATATGCACATATGTGGACATATATGGACATTTTAAATCAGATTTGTTGTTGCAACAATTTTTGTAAGTACTTCATACCCATATTAAGATGAATTTACTATAGTTCTAAATCCTTCAATATCAATTTCCTTTCACACAAACGTCTTCTCTTCAGCCCACTCAAAGTACATGTTCTACAACGCCCAACTACAGAGAAAAGGTACTGCACGCGCACGCATGCGCAGCAACGCACTCGACACTTAAGTCAAAGATGCGAGCCTACCTCCGCTTCAAACACACACGCACTGTTGCAAGCAAAAAGAAAAAAATACTTAAAAGCAAAGTAGACATCGCGTGGCTGGATAGACAATGTTACGCGTCATTGAGCCAGTGATTTATGAGCAACAGCTGTCCGTCAGACAGATCCACCGACCAGGGAACGTGCTGCAAAACCAACTGCGTAGTGAGATAGGCAGCGAGTGGATGGACAACACTTGCAACATACACAGCTAAAGGAAAGTGCAACGAAGCAAGAAATGCGAAAATAAAAAAAACAGAAAAAAAAAATTAAAAAAAGAGTAGCGAAAATATTTCAAATTGATTTGTATACGCAGAAATTTAGTGTTCAATGTCTCCGCTAGGCTGGCTCTGGTGATTTAGTAGATTCGGCGGCTATCAGTTGCTGTTTGCAATAGGCTTCTAAAGACATTTAAATCTTCATTTAATTTCTATGCGCTGAGCGCGTGCAGCTTTAATTCAATAAGCACTCTTACAGCAACAACATCAGAAGCAATAACACCAATAGCAACAATGGCTACCAATTTACTTTGAAGCCGCATAGCAAAAGCTTACATGCGCTGCGCACTACATTCCCGCCGTTCACGCACCCCCCTTTTTGCACCAGCCCATTCTTCCAGATATTCGCTATGAAGAACATGGCATATGCGCATGCGCATATCATGCGTAACCATTACAAATGCATTAATCAAAATGTTGACGTTGCCCGCGTGACTGCCGCAGCAGCAAAATCAAAGCAAGACACATGAAGGGTGGAGCAACAGTAGAAACGTTGCATCCCATATGTTACACACTGTCGTCTTAGTGTAATAGAGTGCCATGACATTGACATAGACAGGCAGTCAGGCAGTTAGACAGTTAGGCAGCTGAACAGCGAAAAAGCTGGCGGTCTTGAAGCCAACAGAAAAATATAGTAAAGTGTGGTAGCAAAAGTGGCAATAGAGCCAATGGCGGTCAAATGGACAGACGTATAACAGTTGTTCGTAGAAATGCAAAAAATTGTATATTTCAACAATAACAAAAGCAAATCTTACCAATGCCATAACATGAACAACAACAGCAACAAACAGTGATGCTTAACAGCTTTTAAGTAGTCATGTAAGCAAATTTATTGTCTGTCTGTTGCAGCCACCGTGTTGGTTTTTGTGGCGACCCGCATTTAACCTTCAGTTTGCGGTTAGTGAGAAGAAATCTGCCTTGAAGAAGGTAGAAATCGTAAATGTCTGCGAACTTTGGTTTACGATTTATTAGTTATTGGGTTATTACCCGGGGTAGACAAGAAATGCATATTGACAATACGAAGTTATGATTTTGGTTTAGACTAAGGGCAATAGAACTTGCCAGCTCTTCAGTTTTTATTGGAAAATGTTTAATATTAGGTGCAATGTAGTTTTAATTAAAAACTTAGATTTTTATGATCAACAATAGGTCACCGTTCGATTTATTTTTAAATTACATTTTTAATATGGACAGTTTGTAATAAATCTCCGCGGCACAAAATGCATCGTTCTACGCTTTAAAAAGCTTAGGTTAGGTTAGGTTGCAGCGGTTATCCACAATGCGACGCACTCAGCCCATAGCTCATAGCGCATAGACTATTGTTATGTCGTATGGGGAACTTGTTGTGATTTTTCCTAAACCTTAGAAAGTCCATGATTTCTACAGCGCAGTGGCACAGAAGGCGCAAAATCGTCGTTTTCTCTTCCTCATCTAAAAAGCTTCTGCTGAAGTCATGCGACTGCACACCTAGCCTCTAGGCGTGTCTGCCATGAGACAGCGCGCAGTTATAATGGAAATCAGTGCGCTAAGACTATGCTTATTGTGGTTCATCAGGGATTCTGTGCGTTAAGCATTGTAAGTTCGCCACAATTGCCAAGCGGTTCTGAATGTGGATTCGTCCACTATCTTTCATTAACTAGGTATTCTTACAAATGACTCAGAAATCCCAAAACTCATAAGATTATGTAGAATGACATTGAAAATGGCCATTGCGCCATCAAAAATGGGAAGACTTCTCCGAGGCGTTGTAAACCAAATAGAATTTTTGACAATACAGCTGTGTGACTTCCTCCATTTGTATAAACACAAAAAAAATTATCAACAAAGTGAGCCTTGGGATCAAGCGAAGAATTGCTCTTGTGAGGAGGTCCTATTTTGAGTTCGGTAGGCAATTGAAAAACTACTCTATGGAACTGCCATCATGTCCGGCCTTCTATATGACACCAAAACTTGGACGATTTGGAAGAAATATAAAAAGTCATTAAAAACATTCGAGGTACATAATAATTTCATGCAATATGCCGGAACCGCGTAGGCAACGGGCACTGCAGCAGATGTAATGAGGAAATGTACGGGCCTCGTGAAACCCGGGTATTTTCGCACAATTACGTTGCGGATATTATAGCAGGCTAAATCCTACTTATCCAGAATTAACACCGACATACTTATTTATTTATTTATTAAGCCAATGACTATAGTAGATTTTTATAGCCTAAGTGGACATATTTTAAGGTTAATGGGAAATAAAAAGAGGAAGTACAATTAAACTAATTTATAATAAATATTCAAAGATTTTAATAGGTGATCTTTTGGAAATGAAAAATCTATCTCAACAAATTTAGAGATTTTATTAAAGTCAATTAAGGTTCTAGTAATAGGAGCATTCTGAGCATAAAGGGATTTTGGAAGACCAACAAAGAAGAACACCGAACTACGCAGAGCTCTGGCCGGAATATTAGAGAAAATCCTCTCAAGAAGCATTCGTTATACATGTGGCATGTGAAGGTACCTCGCACAACACTAACCACCTATTCACAATTCCACTAAAATCCACTCACTTACAACTCTTTCCCTCTGGTCCAGCCATGCAAAAACAGCTCCTTTCCTCGGCCTACCGTAAGATGAGATATACGACAAAGACCGAAGGATTCACTACACCAGGTAAGGTTTATAAATAAATTGTCATTATAAGACGCATGAAAATACTAAGCCTTCTAGGGTTTGACGATTTCATACGTGTGTATGTACGATTATGTTTTGGTGAAAAGATCTTTTGAAGCACACAACCACAATAGAAGAACCAAATCGAAAAGTAACTACTTGCAACTTTGAAAAGAAGAGAAGCAACTAGCGAGGTTTCCACTGACGTTGTCCATTTCAAACGAAAAAAAGCGAAACGAATCGAGACAAAACCATCGTAATGACAGCCAGGCATCGGTTGTTGCAACATAAATATTCCCAATGCATTCACGGGAAATGATGCTGGAGTGACCCTTCTTTGCTAGATATAAAATTGGGTCGTTGGTAACATAGAACCCACTAGCGTGGGAACAACCAAGTATTGGTCGCTCTGTCAGCCATTGTCGACTTAGTGCATTGCTGTATGGTTTTAAACTAAGCTAAATTGCTAGAGGAACAATTTAAGTTAAACAAACCAGGTAAACTGCACAACTTTCTCGCGTTGTAGTTTTTCCTTTTCTTTAACCCCTTGCCGTGCCATTTAGTTCGACGAAACTCGAGCCCAAGTGTCACACGTCAACGCGTGGTAAACAGATCAGAATAATATAAACTACTTTGTAACAGCAACACTCGTGACTAACTCTGGTGGCGTACAGAAACTAACATTCAATCACGAACCAAGCTCGTGATGTTTGGTTCCGACTAACGTAGGTTTGATCCGACTAGCTGTACGCGACCTCAGCTCATGATATTTACGTTTAGCCCGACGATCTACTCACGAGCCTGGCTCGTCATATTCATGTTTGGGCCAAAATTTTCATCACGAGTCAAACTCGTTAAAGCACGGCAAGGGGTTACAAAGCACTGAATTTAAAAAATAAGGTCAAGCGAATTATATATCCTCTAGAGCCTTATTCTGTTGTGCTTACCAGGGTAGTCGATCGAATAAGAACTCTAATACGTTAGTAACAATTGAGTGAGAATTTCGAAGCGAAAGAAAAAAATTACAACAAACATTTTATACTTTCTTACAATTCTTCCGTATTTCATTCAAATTAATAAAAGTTTAGACATTGAAAAGAGAGTTCATCCACATCACCAAACACAAACACCGATTACGGACATATTAATTTACATTACACGATCGAAAGCAAATAATAAGCATTTAAATCAAATAAAACGTGCAAATAAATCAGTGGCAAACGACAAGATGACCAACAAAAAGAAAACAAGCTAAAAAGGAACGAGTCTCTTATGTGCAAAAAACACAAAAAAGGGGGAAAAAAATATAAAAAAATGACTCGACGCAGACAACAAATTGCATATTAAATCAATTGTGGACAATTACACTGATGTGGACAATTTTTTCACAGTCAAAGAGATTGGCAAATTCAAACAAGCACAAATAAAAATAAAAAAACAAAAAACACATGCGGTGCGCTGCTGCCGAAAGAAAAACTATGGCGCACCCAACAGTCAGCAGATTTTCCTAAGATTTTTTATTTTTCCCTCACTTTTCATTTATTTATTTTTATTTCTTGTTATGAAAACATATTAGTTGAACATTTACCCAGCTGGCTAGCTGTAAGCTTGGAAGCAATAAAAACAATATATACACATACACATACATATATGAAATGAAGGTGTTAGTGTTAATGGTGTAAATTAATGCTTTGCAACAGAGTCAATGTCAGGTTTGCGGTGTTTGGTTTATGGCTGCTTGACGGTCAAACACAGAAACAGCAAAAAAAGGCTGCTTAGTTGCATGAATTGCCGCTGCTGAAGGAGTTTCAACAGTTAGCAGAGGTGATTGCTTGTTACTTTGCTGCTGTGGGAAAATTTGTGCAATATTTGTAGTTGTTAAAAAACAATCTGGTGTCAAGTGTGAATTTTCACATTTGGTTGTTAAATGCTTTGCAAAGTTAAGTTTTTTTTTTCATATAACAAAAATCAATGGTTTGGAGTTGGGAATTTTTAGAAAAGACAGCTAAGTATAAACTCTACAACTGGCGTATAAAATGAAGTCCCAAAATATTTATGAATGCACGCTAATAACTATGCACAGAAGGCTCCAATTTGTACACAGACGCCTATATTTTGAAGCTAATATCTCCTGAGAAGTTCTTTTCAACATAAATTGCTTTAATTTGCAAAAGAGGCGTGTTTATGATCCCAAAAGTGTTCAAAAATCTAAAATTTAGTTTTCAAATTGCAAAAAATCAAGATGACTCAATCGATTTGAGTGATATTTGTTTGCTATAAAACTTTGTGATTTTTACTGTCTGACTTATTTTCTTCAAATTATTTCCTATTCTTGTTGCTTTGAGAAAAGTTAGGGCACTTTTATTTACCACAACTTTTTATGATTCTAACCGGGGTTTCCTGCGTGTCGCCTTTCGAGCTATAGGTCCGACACCAAATTGCTCAAAATCAAAAATACTATATATGAATATGGTAATTTTGAAACAGCATTGCACATTTTTTTCAGTAAAACTCTAAGATTGCCGTTCGTAGGTGGCATAAAAATGTAAGGCCTCGTTTTTCGAGCACAAAATCAAGACTCACACAAATATGATGAGAAGTACGGACTGAACATACCTAGGGATTACACACTAGGATGGCAGAAAGAAGAAATTTTTGACACTAAAAATTTAAATAAAAAAAAAACTCTTCACATTTTTTCTAAAGTTGGGAGGTTTTCAAACTATTCATAAATAAATATATAGTTAAATTCTATTTTTACACAAATCATAGGGCATAATTTCTTGTGCATTTGTGCGTTGAAAAATAGCAACATTGTATACGAAATTTACATAAAAGTGAATTCTCCCCATGAAAATTCAATGGCAAATTTCAAAGTGTAAGGTCTTTTTTCAGGGTCCTAACCAATTTCGCCGTGTCACTAATAGATTCAATACCGCTGCAGAATTTCCTATAATAAGCTATTTTCGATTCCAGAATTAGGTTCTTGTAGTTCTTTTGAACATGACAATCCTCAGCAAGATTAGTTTCGACTCACACCTTAACACCTGGAGTTCTCGACCACCAAGAAACGGGAGTCCGGTCAATGAGAAGTCGTATTAGACAAGCTGAGTAAAAACATTCAGTTAAGACAGTGTAGTTTCTAAACAGCCGCTTCAATACCCTGAGTCTTCGTGGCATCACACCACAGCCCCGCAATGCCCCCCTAAACTTCTACCAGTCTGTTTCTCTGGGGTTTCTAGAGGGCAACAGAATTTGTGCTGCACTGAAACTCAATGTTCCTGCGGTCCGAGCACAAGTTTTAAATTTGATAACGTGAGATTAATCACCTCCCGCCTTCTAGCAGTTACAAAGGTGGGCTATCTGCCCTTGTTGTGTATGTTCAGGCAAAAGGATGCGATAAACTCGAACAGCTGAGAGCCTCGTTCATTGGATTTGCTGCAGCCGCAGATTGCGCCACACACAGAACCTCACGAGACTGGTGGCCTTCCTAGGTGGTGGCGCTTCCAGGGCATCGTAAGGAAAATAAGCAGATGCAATCACAAACCTCAGCCATGCGCCTTTTCCCTTATAACACACCTCAGCAGCTACCAGACAGACTTAACTCGCCGATACCTGCTCTGGTTCGAGCAATGCCAGCAACTTGGCTTTGTTAAGCAACCAAACATCTCGTAGTTTTACAGTAATTGTACAGGATTGTACATACATTTGTAAGCTGAACCGCGCCCTCTAATACACAAACCCTAAACGTATTTTTTTTGTCACGAAGATGGATTTTTTTACATCTGTTATAGCTTACACCCCTGATGGGACAATCTGAAGGACATATATATATATATATATATATATATATATATCTGAAGGATGCCTAATTTATTTATTATTCTACTAATGAATATTGAGTGTTCGATTGCTATTGATCCTCTACTGATAAGAATAAAATAAGCCTTTGTGGTTGGTTCAACTTTTTTTTTTCTTTTTGGTAGAAATTTAATTGATATCAAGTGGAGTGAGATAATTAATATGTATATACAATTGGCTAAATCTTTTATTGTCTTGATGTTGGCCCGCAACTGGACCTACAGTTGATTGCCGACTCCGAACGGCAGATGGTTTTTGAGGAGCTCTAGCTGTTTCATGGCAGAAATACGCTCGGAGATTTGCCATTGACTGCAGAGAGGCGACCACTATTAGAGAATGTAAATTAAAACAATTCGGTTTAGCTTCAAAGATGCCCTAATACCATAAAAATAAGAGGATTAAGGTCAGAAGGATGCCTAAATATTTCTACTTCAGTCTAGCGCAGTCCTCCTCAGTTCGATGTGTACCGTGCCGAAAACTGTAAAGACGTTATTATCGACACTAACAAAACAAGTACTTTATATGGTTCTGCAAACATGGTTTTATATGGTAACACCCGTTAACGTATATAAATAAACAAAAAAGAAAAAGAAAAATAAAACGTGTTGCTCACTATAAACTGGTAGTTGTTGCACTTCGTCGAAGAAAAGCTGAATAGCAGTCATTTTTTTTATATCATTTTGAAAAAGATAATTTATACAATCTATGGCATATGCAATAATGGGCTTTGTCCATAATTATGATCGATTTTATTGTCCCATTGGGAAAAATTTCCTAAATATGCTTCTTTTCGCCACCGCTACAATCTTCTAACTGCTTTATTGACTTAAAAAGTGTATGCTCTGAGGCATGCTTGTGCATTAGAGGGTTAAAAAGGAGAGGAAAAAGATTGCTTGCTCTCAAAAAAAAAACACACTATTGATGTAGCGGATTGTTGTTTTTTTTTGTTTTTGTAGAATAATTTAATATTTCTTGTCGATAACTTTTTTATTCTAATAATTCTTGCTTATTTTGTTTTTTTTTTCCTTTATTTATTACAAACATTGTCATCAACCATTGCGGCCGATCATCACAAACAAACACAGAATTAAGTGACTCCAAAAAATACTATAATTTTAAGTTGTTTGAAGAGCAAAAGTGCAGCCTCTGTGGTGAATTGTTCATTGGGCGGTTTCGTGGCAGCCGCTAACGCCCAGTTGACACCGCAAAAAAGGTAGATCAGATGAAGTTTGCGCATGTTGAAATGTACACATATACGAGCATGTTTAAACTTATCTACATATGTTTGTATGTAGTAATGTATAAATACAAGCGCGCTTTTAAGTGGGAGTTGCAGCCGCTGTTACAGGCCCACCACAATCACACAACTATCATCATTGTCATTGCCTACTGCCGGTACCGCCAACCGCCTGCGGATGTTGCAAATAGGCTTGTGCGACACACGGCAACTTTTTTCTTTTATTTTCCATAATTTACTTGCACAAACTTGTTTGGTTCCATCTGCGATGCATATGCACACATACATACATCTACAAATGTGGCACTGATAAGTAGTTGCCACAACTCCGCCTTGGCAATAAGTATGTTGCACGCTTTATAATTAATAATTGGCAATGCAATTGGGATAAATGGCCGCCGCAGAGTCAAACTAAAACCAAAAAAGATTAAAATAGCAAAAAAAAAAACCAAATCAAGAGAAAAAAAGCAAGATTTCCAATTAACGATAATGTCGCGCATATGCATATGTATAGGAGAGACACAATGAATGAACGCATGCGCACCAACAATTTGTGCGGCTCAACAACATGTGTTGATCGGTAATTATCGATTAGATGAAAACAATTTGATAGCGGCGTGCAGCGAAAAATGAGAGAGATAGCAATAAAATTTCAAAAAATAAAATATAATCAATAGAAATGCAAAATTAAAGAAAAATTTTGATTTAAAAAAAGAAGAAACAAAAAATGTACATAAAACATTGGCATGGCACAGCTTACACAGACTAAGCAGTCAAATGACAAAAGACAAATGGACATTGACAGGCGACTAGCTAGCTAGCGGGCAAGCGATTTGTGTTTAAGCGGCAAGCGGGTAGTACATACAGTCAAAAACGGCACTACAACAACAGCCAATGTGCGGCAAGTTCACTATTTAGCATTGGCTGCACGTATTGCATGCGTTTGCGCGGCACATGTTGCTGCAACATGTATCGCCATACAACAGCTTTTTTGCTACAGCGTATGTGCTTGTGTTTACCGGTAATTGTGCGCGCTTATTGTTTCTATTGTTGCATTTATTGCAATCACAATAATGATCACACACCGAGACGCAACTTGGGAATTAGTCACACACAGCGCAGTGGACATAAAAAACCCACTAATATGCACGTACAGATACAGATACTCGTACGAGTATACACTCATGTTTACAGCGACTTCATTCATTGACAGTCAAATGGTTTGCAAAGCTCTTTTGATTGATTTGCGCGCTTGAACCATTCCAGCGTTTAACTATTGTCATTATTACTATTTTATGTTGTTGCTGTTATTATTATAAACATTGTTTTTTTTGTTATCTGCATACTATTGTTGTTTTTTTTTTATTGTTGTTTCACTTTACTGGTTATTAATCGTGTGAGTGACATGTAAACACACTGCGCTGCTCAGCGGCAAAGCAACAACAGCAATGGAACCATCAACACCAGCGAAAGGATGTAGAAAGTTGGAAGTCTCAAGTCTGTCGCCGCCTTTAACTTCTTTCAGTTTTTTCATTTCTTTTTCATTTGACTTAGCACTGCTGTGTACTGTAGGCGCCTCAGTATTTAGCAGAAAGCGAAAGGACTTCACTCACATACTTTCTAATCTATGTAAATTGCTTATTGGCGCCGTTAGACGCATCGGCATTAACTTTACTTGGTACATAAATAATTAATTTAATTATTAGTCGCAGCAGTCGAGTGAAAAAAAACGAAAACAAAACAAAAAAAGTGAGACAGGTGAAAAACGACACTAGGTAAAAAGGCTGCGCAGGTCGGTCGCAGGCACTTTTAGCAACATAAGTAGTCGTTGTACGTCTAGTGTACCCACTATGATATTTGTAAATACGCATATTGAATAGGAATATTACTTGGTTCATTACATATCTATGTACATATAAAGGATACATTCTTTTTTAGGTGTTTTGCTGAGTTCTTCATCCAATATGTGGTACGCGTCTTGATGTTGTTTAACAACATACGAGATATGCAACTTCATACCCTCGAACGGTGGATGCTCTTTAATGGCAAAAATACGCTTAGAAGTTTGCCATTGCCTGACGAGTTGCAACCGCTATTACAAAAAATGTGTTTGTTTGATGTTGCATGTCCGCGATGGGTTTCGAAACCGGTTAGTCAAGATTTTAATTTCCATTCATTCATTTGATATATTGGACTCACTTTTAACCGTCAAGAAAACTACACTATTCTCTCTCAATAAATGTTTTCCTCTAACTTCTTATTCAGTTGATGATTTTTGTAGCTGAATAAACGCTTAACAAACTCCAGCAATCAATCATTGGGTGTATTATATTCTCTCTATTTTTGAAATAGTGCACATACGGGTGCATAATTTAAGTTTTACGAAACACCTGTTTGAAATGCCAACCTTAATCTGTATAGTTCAACAACTCTGATACCAATTCAATCATCAGTTCTTAACAGCTCAACTGTCGTTATTTTGTTATAGTCAATAGTCACAAATATGCAGATTCCACAAGGACAAACGAAAAAGTTTTATTCATTCACCACATAAGTTGAATTGAACTCTACTACAAAAACAGTTATTCAGTGTATACATTGACTGCTACAACGCCTTTTTTAGATGAGCTTTGTGTTTAAAAACTCGTACACACTCCTACACTCAAGCAAAAAGGTATCGTAGTAAATGTAATGCTAGAATTCTGAGAGCCGTTGAGTTCCGACAGCACAGTCAAATTGCGGTAAATTTATTTTGGTAAATCTGAGTTTTGTATGGAAATATGATACTTGCAATCATGAAAAATTGTTAATTTCCTTGTGAAGCTCCCTCAAAAGTAGCTTTTTCTGAACGAACTCGTTTTCTTTTCCTCTCTCTGAGAGTTGGCAAATGTTGCTTAATTGTGGCGCTGCATAAGTTTTGACTTTACAATATTTAAAAAAATCTGAGTGCTAATTCGATTTAGTTCTGATCAACCCTAGGCACCCGGGTCTGGCCACCTGGCTTTTTCATTTTTAACATATTTCTGAATTGAATTCAACATATTTCTATTATAGCTAACGACTTAAACTTTCAGGTAGGTTCTTAAATCTAAATTTCTTTTTTTTCATAAAGCATTTGGTCGCAGCAAATTTCAATGCATAAATAATTTTCCAAAATAAAATTCTTACAAAAGATTTCAAAAAATATTATTTGCATTTAAAAGATTGCAAATATGGGGGTTTAAGTAAAAGCATACAAATTTTGTATTTTAATTTACACGCACATAAATTTTTTTAGCCTCTGGCAGTGTCAAAAAGTTTTTAAAATTTAAATTTTTCATCATGATGAAGTCTAACAATTAACATTTGGAAATTAGAAAGGGTTCGTGCTAGTTTTACTGTGAAATTTTCAAACTGAGTAAAATTGGGCGTTTAAATTTAGTTTATTAATAAAATAATAAAAAAAAAATCTAAAATAAAAGCAGAGTTAAATTTGCGCTCAAAAAATGGCCATAAAAATTACGTCGTTAAATCTGAGTCTGGTTGCAACGTTGAGGCGTTCCGGTCCATCATAATAATCGCCCGAACAGACAGGCTGTGCATACTAAGTACTATATAATAGGTCTATAGTCTATAGTCTACATACTCATTATGGAGTTCGTTTTACTTTCCCAATTACACATTGATACCAAAGTCAGGCAACTCTAACTAGAGCCAGAATATTTATAGTAAATTATACTCATTGTTTAAGATTTTTCTCCAAGTTCTCTGGAATCAAAATAAGTGTGATGCTTACCTGTAAATAGAAAAAATAAAAAAACAATTATTACAATCATAAATACTTTTTTTTTTCATTTATAAAATTATAAATAATAGATAATATTATACTAAAATTATATTGCTTAATCTAAGGGCACAGCCCTATGCTTAGACGGTTACAAAATTTTATCACAATTGATATATTTTGGTATTCTTACTATACAAAAGCCCAAGAGCACAAAGTCTCTCAATAAGCAGGTTACAAACAAAAAGCTTTGAAAAAAGCAAAAGAGCAAAATGTTGAACAAAATAAATGCCAAAAGCATGCGATGCTGTTTTATGGTAGCTGCACGTAAAAAGGATATCGAATGAATAAATGTGAAGAGACCGAGAAAGTGAGTTCATCCAAAATTTTCATTTGCAAACTTCGCAATTGGAACATCCAAGTTATAGGACACACAAGACGTTTCTTCGCATCTATTTTGTTTTTTTGTACAAGAAGAGGAATCGCCTGCTAGTTTAGTGCAAAGAGCTTTTTCTTGGGGGAAAAAAAATTATCACAAAATAATCTTATAACTGGGATATCAGCTAAGAATAGGATGGAAATATCAATAGAGGTCTTTTGGCCGTTTCTTGTAATTTTGGGTCCTCCTTTTGTAAGAAAAAATAAATCAAAAACCCAGACAGTCGTCATAAAATGGAGTAGAAGTTCGTCCAAGCCTACTCAAGTTACATGTGTTTTACTGTTATCAGTTGTATTTGAAAATCAGTCGAAAACACTTTACTTCATTGTGAAACAACTTTGCTTATTCATAATCTAGTTAGGTCATCCCATTAGAAAAACATCATCCAGACGCACATCACAAATTAAAGGAACGGCGCGGCCAAACAACCAGCAAAGGATGTGGTGCCCTATTTGTGGTGTGCGTCTTGATGTTGTTCCGCAAATAGAAGGACCTACAGTTTCAAGCCAACACCGAACGGCAAATGTTTTTTATGAGGAGCTTTTTCATGGCAGAAATACACTCTGAACTTTGACATTGCCTGCCAAGGGGCGACTGCTATTAGAAAAAAAACTTGTTCTATCATTTTGGTGTTTCATGCACCAACCTATTTGGCAACGGCGGCCGCCATGACATCTACTATGATATGTAAAAAAAACTTGGCAACTTTTTTTTATTCCCTCGAAATGAAGTTAAACCTTAAAGGAATTCAACATTCAATTCTAATTACTTAGAGTGCCTTCCAATCGTAGGAACAAAGTTGGAATCGTTATGTAGACTTAAAGAAGACTTATGTGAAGGTAGATAATAAAATTTTTATCGTAACGTAATTTGCTTGTTATATTGACTAATTTTAATTCAGCTTAGCTGGATCAAACTATATACATATGTGCAGTGGCAGCTAACGACCAACTTTTTCCGAAATCGAAAAGAATTTGTAAGAACTCTTAAAAGGTTAGAAAAGGTATTATAAAGAGTACTCAAGTACTTTGTTTTTTAGTTTTTCACAACAAATTGCTGAACATGTAAAATAAGCCGTTTAGCTTTCTAAGGCGATTCTCTCAAGATGTTCACGACACTCAACGTTAGCATAATGACCAGAAATTATACCCGGCTAAGTAAAGAACATCACAATGGACCTGCGAAAGGTCTAAGTGTGTCTTTATGACAACCACCCTACCCTACCTAAGTAAACAACAGCATTCACTACAAATCATGGGGAATATTTTTGCCGATAAAATAACAACAACAAACACCAACAGCAACAACGACCCTCTCATTCTGCACTTGGCTTGCATATGAAGCTGCACATAAATTTCATTTCATTACTTTGAGATCCCTGATGTTTCTAAACCCTTTTTAAAAGTATTCAATGTATCCTCTTTTCAACTAAATACTATTTAAGCTTTCCAATATCTCGCCTTTAAGAATTTCTTGAAAACAAGAAATAGCTTCCTAATTGAGCACGGAAACATACTGGAACCAGCAAAATGCAACTTTAATACATTTAAGCGTACTTTTACGAGCAATGTAAGTAAGCGTCAGTTGCCACGTTGCAATGGAATTGCATGTATAACTCAAGCACCTTTCAAGGACCTTTCACTCATCCTTCCCTGCACATGCACACACAAAGCGCACGATGCATAGACAAGGAGCACTGCAGTAATTTTTTATGTATTTTAGCGAAAATCGCATTTGAAGTGAAGTAATTCCTTTGAAATTTTGCAATACAATTGCACTGCAAGGACTCCGAGCGCAATTCCTATATGAAAGTGAAGAGAATGTAGAAGTCTAGCAAACAGCAATAAAATGGAAGTATGGCAGGGAAGAGAAACAAAACAAAAAAAAAAAAGAAATGTGAAAGGAAAGGATGTATAAGAAAGAGGAAACGAAAGAGAAAATTTAGGAATAAATTTCCAAAGGAATTGCGAGGAAAATTTTTAGTGACGAAGAAGAGTTGAGGCTGAGAAGAGGCAACATGTGGCAATATAATCTATGTGCTTTATAGAATTACTAGCGAAAATATATACAAGTATAGCAGAAGTCAATTGAAAACCCATTGCTTTTATAATATAATATATATATAATATATGTACATACCATACATGTTATACATACATATACATAGGTATAAAAGTATACGAGTACATGTGTACATGTATGCCCTTTCAGAGAATACGATAAATAAGAGCGAGTTGCACAAATATAAACTGGGAATACTAGAGGAATGCAAAAACACCTTCAGAACTTTGTGTGTATGCACATATACATATATATTACACATATATGTGTATATATAATATATTACACATATATGTGTATATATATGTAAAAAATCGATCAAAATCATTTGGTCAGTTCTGTTTAACACGAACATGTAGCTTTTCTACACCACTCTACTACCAACTGAGTATGTATCCCATGGAGCAAAGCTTGCTAAAGGTTCGCTGTGAGTAATTGACTCAGTTCAAAATGTTGGGGGAGCTGCTGCAATGGAATTTGCACAGCTGTTTGCAGTATGAATTTTGAGTCTGAGAAAGCAGACGGGTAGAAGCGTGAAGAAATGATGACGCAATGGAATTGTCATGGCTAGTTATACCGGGGTTAACAATTGAAACAAGGTTGCAAATGCACTTATAAAAACACCATACTTCCAGTCTGTATGTGTTCTTGAAAACTGTATAGTATTGTTTTGCAAAGCTTACTTCTTTCAAGTAATTTATTATACAAAAATAATATATTCTATCAAAGTAAAAAATTACAAAATTTCATAAAAATCTTTAAAAAGATTTTTTATAATATTTTTTTTTATATGTTCAGAATTGTGATTAATATTTCCGGACTTAGGCACTTCTGGTGTTTTCAGGCGCAATATGACGTTCCATTTGACATATTTTATCATAAATACACTCAGAACGTTTTGAGCTTTATTAGTGTTGTTTACAGGTGCTTTAAAAATTCATTCAAAAAATGGAACTAGACCGTAAACCCTTGTATCGAAGAACTAAATTCATTGCACGATGAGCAAGCACCAACCCTTGGTATCGCAAAACCCGGGAAGATCGTCTAAAATCTGTGTCCAAATTATTAAGCAAGATCGTCAAGTCATATACCGTTAGATTGAGGCATCCATGCGCATTAGTATGACGAGAATCAACAAGATTTTGGATAATCACCTTTTGATAAAATAGATTTGCTCACGGTGGATGGATCACATACAATTTAAAAAACAGCCTAGAAACGCGACTGGACGAAGTGCTTCGAAAGTTTTTGGAAAAATAATAACACCACCGAAGTTCGTGTTTCCCTTGTTGGATCAGATATATGTGGATTTTCTCCGCACAATACATTTATTTAAATTTTTTTATACGGAGAATATGAATGTGGCCTACAATGCTAAAATTGAATGGGCTAAAAAATTAAATACGCAGCAATATTCTAAACACTCTGTTAATTCTTTGAATTTTTTTTTGAATTTTTGTAACTTTTTGTTTTTTAACTTAGGGACTTTCTTGATTTATATGATTTTTTAAAACATACTATACTGCCATTTTATAATAAATTTATGAAAGAGTAAATATGGCATTACAAAATTCAATAAATAAAAATAAAAGACCATAACATACATACATATGTACAGTGGTGATCATAATTAAGTAAACGATGATTTTTGACTTTTTAAGATGTATTTCGGTTTATAATTTTTTTCGTTAATTTTTTGTTTTTGTTCATTTTTTTGTGCTCATTCTTTAGCAAAAACCATCTAAACAAATTTTTAAAACTTTATACAAACTTTTGAACTTTTTAATTTGAGTTTGTAGAAAATTTCCGGGTACGCCGTAGGAGGCTCAGGAAATTTTAATAAAACAAATTCAAGTTTTTAGCTGCAAAAACTAGGTTGAATTTTTAATAATCTTCCCGTTCATTCGTATGTACACATATAAGCTACATATATCGAAGCAGAAATTCTCAGCGAGCAATAAATTCCGAATTTCGAGTTCTTTTGTTTCAGTCGTATGATTAATCTTCACAGTCAATACTAAATATAATATAATAATACGAGTGTCTCCTTCGAAACTTTACACTGTTGAATTCCTTGTTATTTTGGCGATTTCTCCTTCTTATTTTCGTGAATTGTCATGCAATGAAAAACTGTATTATCTTGTTTTTGTCTTCCGTATAAAGGAACCTACATATAAACTTATTTGCATTTTGGCATTCGGCAAACAAAGTTATTTTCCATTGATTTAACAAAGAAATTACATTCCATATTATGTGACACAAAACAACAAATACAATAAGTAAAAAAAAAAACTTTAATAACAAGAACATGCACAACAAAAAAGCGCGATGCTATTATGAGCTGACTAATCAGAGCTTTACTGCTCTACGTACATTGAATCATAAATATGTACAATTTAAGATAGAAGAAAATATCTAAAATTCATTTCCCTTCCCTGAAAACTAGAACGGAAATAAAATATAAGAAAAAAACTGCAGATAAATGCAAATGATGTGAAACATCAGTTAACGAATACTTCGGCCACGAAAACCCAGTTCCAGTCTTTACAAAGTGAAAAAGGATAAAGAAATTTAACTAACACTAAGAAGAGTCAATACCAGATACGTGTCGAAAGGAACCCTCCATGTGTAGCAGAGAAATCTGTAGACTGCTCAGTAAGAAGACTAACGTCCAATGACTTTTAATAACTGTATTAAATATTATCATTCTTATTCATTACAAACATCCTTAGCTTTTTGTTCTAGCTTCGGGACAAAACTGAGTATTTTCCTCTTATAGCAGTACCATATATGGATGTGAAAATATATAAAAATATGTATAGCGTAGGCGCCGCTGGATCTTTATTCGCTGCGCTATGTCTATGTCGTCGTAAAGCTCATACAGCTCATCGTTTTATCGTCTGCGATATTCGCCGTTGCCAACGCGCAAAGGTCCCAAAATCTTCCGCAAAATCTTCCTCTCTAACACTCCAAGCGTCGCTTAATTGGATGTTGTCATCGTCCACGCTTCTGCGCCATACGTTAGGACGGGCATGATGAGAGCCCTGTAGAGTGTTAGTTTTGTTCGACGAGACAGGACTTTACTGCTCATATGCCTACTTAGTCCAAAGTAGCACTTGTTGGCAAGAGATATTCCACGTTGGATTTTTGTATCAAAATCGGCATACGCCAACAATTGTACGCTGTTATAAAAAGCTGTGCCTGAGCGATTAAGTTCTGCGGCTCGTACGATCCTCTCCAACATCAGGTTAAAGACGCCACACGACAGCGAGTCACCCTGTCTGAAACCTCGTTTGGTATCAAACGGCTCGGAGAGGTTCTTCCCAATTCTGACAGCGCTGCTGGTGTTGAGCAACGTCATCTTGCATAGTATTAGTATTAGTTTTGGGCGGATACCAAATTCAGACATCGCGGCATACAGGAAACTCCTTTTCGTACAGTCGAATGCAGCTTTGAAGTCGATGAAAAGATGGTGTTTGTCGATTCTCTTTTCATGGGTATTTTCCAAAGTTTGGCGTATTATAAATATTTGGTCGCTGGTAGACTTTCCAGGCATAAAGCCACACTGATAAGGCCCAATCAGTTGGTTGGCGGTGGGCTTCAGGCTTTCACACAATACGCTCGCTAGAACCTTATAGGCGATATTTAGAAGACCAACCCCGCGGTAATTGGCACAGATTGCAGGATCACCCTTCTTATGGAGCTATTGCTGCAAAAAATATTTTCCAAGTTTTACATGTTTATACAATAGCGAAATGGTAATACGAGTACCACCTTAATCGATAAGCTCCCGGAACAACCACCAGGTAACATTCTAAGTGACTGGACAAACTCCATGGAAATGGATCCGTTCAAAGTATTGTAGTTAATGATTTGGGATCTGAATTTCAAAAAAAAAAAAGGATCCGCGTTGATATCGAATATCGTCAAAGACATGATTTCCAGCATCCATTTTTTCTGTTTGATCGAGTCAAAAAACATCTACGAGGAGCAGGTTTTCACAACAGAAAGGATGAAAATGAAAAAATCGAAAACGGCTCGGACGGCTATACCGAATACAGTATTCCAGAAATGTTTCGCTGGCATAAGTGCGTTGCTGTTGATGGGGAGTACCTTGAAGCCGATAATATCACTTTTGCGGAATAAACTTGTATTTTGAATATTTGAATATTCTGAATATATTCCGGGAACAAGGTGGTATGCATTTTATTACCGTAACACATTTAAGGCGGGGGACATTGACGAAAGTATGTTTGGAACCACGGCGACCGCCCCGCCTCGTTTTTCGACCTAGACCGGGCGATATTTTGTGTAATCATACAAAAAATTTAGACTTACAAGAGTTTATTTAAACTCTTAAATTAAATTAGAATTAAATCGTATTACTACGACTCCCGCCTTTAATGTGTTAAATGTTACCCGTAAACCTGCTGATGGGAGCATTAACATTGATTACTGGCTATATAATGAAAATTCTGATTCGAAGACTTATTCCGGCGTCTATAGATTATGAGAAAAACTAACCTGTTCACTCATAAGTGACTAATTGACTGATGTTAATGACAACTACATAAGTAAACCAACAGCATTACAATGACCAGAATGATAGACGCGGGGATATTAAATATGAGAAAAACTTTTGAATTCGGATAGAGAAAACAAGCTAAGAAACTGAGCTAGAATTAGTATTGATCTAACGAGTACCAGAAAATAGTATTGGAAATAGAAACGTGCCTGAATATATAATTTTTCTCAAACCAAGTAGTAATAAAGCCAACAACATCATGTTCAACAAATTGGTTGATTGAAATAGATATTAAACGAAATAATACTTGTGGATCGATTTAAATAATAATAAGGAATGTTGCTGAAAAGTTATTGTAACAAGTAACAACATGCGCATATGAGACCGTGATATTACAAGAAACTATTATTAGCTCCAAAAATATGCAAGGATAACGTTCGCGGTTTAGGAAGTGACGCAAAATGGAATAGCAATGAAAAATAAAGGAGGAAAGGAAAAAAGAAAAATCACACAGCTACAAGGAAGCAACGGTAGCAAAAAATAAAATGGCCTTACATTTGTCAAATTTATTTAGTTTTTGCCTCAGCATTATGATTATCGTGTGCAAGCCTTAACGAGTATTTGGCACAGAAACGAAAGGTAGGCGATGGCAGTGACTGACACCAAAGGCATTAACAAAATATATTTGCCACAACACGTAGGTAGCAAACGAGTATACTATACTGCAAAGGTATATTTTTCAAGGAAAATAAAGAAAAATTTGGAAGGCATAGCGCACAATGGTAGATTGGCGAAACGAGATGGATTAAGTAGCGAGTTAGTATTAGAGATGCGGTAATAATAGCGGTGATTGCAGAGTCCGGGATTTCGGGATACTTTTAATGTAATCCCGGTATGGCGCGATTTGTCGCGGATATAATTGTCTTAAAATCATTCAAATTTTCATGTGCCTACTTTTTTCTATAAGAACTGTAAACAGTTTAAAGGGCCAGGTAACTAGATTCCAAAAATTATTATTTGTTTAAAAGATGCTTTAATAAATATAAAAGTGGTATACTCAAAAAATTAAGGTGGACAAAATTTTCTAGTTATTCTATTTTTGTTTTGGCTTGGCCCCCTCACGATTCAATGCGCACCGCAGCGAAAACTCTAAATACATTTTCCTCCAAATCAAATCGTCCCGAATCATATCTTGAACAAATTTTGGCAGTTTCAAAATTAAAATTTTAACTGTATATTCACAACTACATTTTTCACTAGTTTTTCAGTATACAGTCTGTGCCAGAAAAAAGGAACCGATATTAAATAAATGTTTTACATAAAAGTATATACAAAACTACGAGTCACAATTACTCAATAACCTGTGTAGTCTCCATCGTTGTCGAGTACAGCCTAACATCTTCTGGCCATGCTTTGAAGCTTTGCGGTGTAGCTCGTCGTCCTTTAAATCGTGGACTGTCTTTTGGACAAGATGCGTTTTCATAATTCCCCACACATATGCAATGGGGTTGGCGTCTGGGGACTGGGAAGGCCAGTGCATTACTGTGACGCCATTTTCTTGTTTTGTTGTTTCTCAATGTATTCTTCTGAGAGTGGTGGGTTTTGACGATGTTGGACGGTAGGATATGTGCGCCTCCTTCAGTCGTCGTTCGATGGTGTTGATACTCACATCTATTGGCGTGCTTGGCGTAGCCGCAAATAAGAGCCCCGAAGCCTTGAAACGCTTCGTGTACTTCTCACTCATTTTTTTTTTGGATGCGTTTACGGGAAAGTTTCGAACGACACTAACCTGAGTTAGCACTGGCATCGTAGCTCTTGAGTGGGACTATTACGCAGCAAAGCGCACAGCGAAATATATTTTGAAGTTACAAGAAAAAAACCGGTTCGTTTCTTCTGACACAGACTGTATATGTATGTATGTGCATAGCGTTTTTATAATTTTTTTTTAATATTGGATTTTTTCTAAACCTGTGCCGCATTGTGCAGCAATCGAAGTGTAAACAAATTTGCTGTATTTCTACAGGTATTTATAATCGAAGAAGTTTTTTTACTGTAAAGTAAAAATTGTAGGTGTAGTTGGTACGGTTGCGCGGCTTGTCGAAACAGCCTTCGTCGAAGACGAAATACTTACATATCAGACATTTACAATAAAGGGATTTTTCAGAATTTTGTTTTCATTCAAAAAATCAAATGTGTATTTCTTCTTCCAACAACGTACACCCGTTAATAAATAATATTTTTTTACTCCTTTGAGGAGCATACGGTCCCTACAAGCCTTCTCCAACGTAAGCGATTACATGCTAACGTCTAAGCGTTGTGCCTTGTCTTTATGGAATATTAAAGATAGATTAATAGAAACTGGATATTTTGAACAGCTTAGAGAAATCTTCTTTTGCTTTCTCTAATTTTCATGAATTTTTTATAAAAGTAAATTTGATTCTACAACAAATATTATGTTAATTAAAGTTTCACACTTTGTGCAAGACTAGTTAAAATTCGACAAACTTCCCTTAAAATTTCAAACATTTAGAGAAAATTTAGAAAAAAAATTTGGGTACGTAGTTTTAAGGCCCATGAACTTTTTTGTGTAGAAATTTCAAATTGGAAGTAGCTGAGAATAGTCGTTGGTTTTTGATAATTTTTATCGCTCAGCATTTACATCTTATAACGCATGTACAACAATTTTTATCTCAAAATAACACTTATAATTTCATATATTTTTTAAATCGGTATATACTGAATTTAAATTTGGGCAGATGGAAAACTTGTCTTTTATTTGTAAAAATAGCAAATCATTTAAAGTTGAGTTTCTTAATTTTATTTAATAATTTATTACAAATAAAACCTGGCTCGCAATTGGCAAATATTCTACTTTTTTGCGGATTATTGCACCTTGTTGTTGTAATAACATTCCCCATAAATGTTTAGGGAATGCTGCTGGAGTGACAGTCGTTAACAGGATATAAATTCGTAGGCATTTGCGGAATTTCCGATAGTTGAAAAATGTTTTGATCCCGGGATTGGCAGCCCTAGTTAGCATGCAATATACAGTAGGCAGATACAGACATTTGCAATTGTGTGGTGCCAAGTGCTTGTTGATTTAACTACAAATACATGTGAAGACGTATGACACGCACATCACCAACATTGACAGTCAGCGAGCCAACTACGACTGTCACTCAACCCATCAGCTGTAGTCGAATATGTGTGGCATTGCCATGATAACGTCAAAATAATACAAAAATTCAAATCAACAAAAAAAGGACATGGAAAAGATACGGATATGAATACGGAAATCAAAAGTAAGCTGGAGTGACGTGAAGAGATGAAGAGGAAGAGAGAGAGAGAGAGAGAGAGAGAGAGAGAGAGGCCGACTGAGGTAGAGCAAAGAGGCAGGCAAGGTAAGCTGAAATTGGGTTTGTTATATTTTAATAGGTTTGTTGGCCTAAATTTTATTGCATGCGCATACAACAATTTACTTAATTTTTATTACCGCTTTTTTATTTTCATTTCTTTTTTATCGTTTGCCGAATTTCGCGAAAAGGTAAGGAAATAGCATTTAAGCTCGTTTTGTTTCACTTTAGATTGCTGTAAATTCTTTAGAAACGCAGACAAGCAACTGGTCAGCTGTGAACAAATGTTAAGTGTGAGATGGTTTACGATATTCGCAATTTTTAAAGCTTTGTCGTAGAAGTCGTAAAAGTTGTCGTATAAACCGCTAAAGCAACCACGTGTGTAAACAAAAAAGTTAAGGAAAAACGATTACCTAATACAATTATTAATATGAAGAGAAAGCAAAAAGTGGAATAAAAAGAAAAAGTCGACTTTGTAAATCGCAAGCATGCGCTATAATGAGTGATGGTGATGGTCAAACTCGTCACAGACAAAAACAAAAAAAGGGAAAAAAGTATTAGAAGCTAACGTAATTTACCATAACGGCGACTCACACACGCACACAAATAATTGCACCTACATACATCCACTTAAATATGCATTTATACGTACATACATATGTATGTACATAAATAACACGAAACCTTCTCTCCAAGAATCAACAGCACTATTATATTTCCGGTTTTCTGCCATAGCTGCTTGTCGCGCCTACATGCAACACTTTTCGTTAATGATTAAAGCTGCAGAACTTTTTATTAAAACAAAAAAAAAAACCAAGTATATAAGCAAAAAATTATGAAATAAAAGTGTGGAAAATTGGATGCGCTAACAGGAAGCGAAATAGGCATTAGAAAATCAAGCGATAATGAAAGAAAAGTATGAAAGCAAAATGCGCATCCAGCATCTAGCAGCAGCTCTTTAATCAGCGAGAAAGCGATAAAATAAACTTGAAAGCGTTGCTGAGCAGCATTATGAATACCGCCTTCGGGCAATTTTAATTGTAAATTTCACTACAGGAAAGTTGCAGCTTAGAATCTGGACTTTTTCCCCAAGCTCAGTTTTGGCCTTCTGCGAAAGAACTAACGTCAAAACTAGTAGGGCAGAGATAGAAAAAATTTTTTTTCTTTTTTAATTTAATTGGCTAACCGTACTTTTACGATGCGACCGTGTGGTAGAATGATGAACGTTAAGCAACAAGTATGTTGTATGTACGCTTCACTATATCTTATGCACATACAAAAGTATGTAGATGTCAAGTGGCGACTCGGGAAGGCACTCAACACTTCGTGCAAGTTGTCAAATGAGTGATAAAATGAAAAAATTACTGGTAATATTAACTTGGTAATACGTTTGCAGCATTTTCTGGGAACTTTTAGTTTAGCGGCTAATTTTCATAGTTGCCGCAAAATCGCAAACGTATAATGAATACAATAGGAAATGGAAAACGAAGAAGCAGAGGAGGAAAAGAGTGATTGGGATTATGAAAACAAAAAACATTCTTGAACCCCAAAGAGACAAAACGAAATGCCGTAGAAGGTGGAGGACTCCTAAATAGAGATATAAAATTTGTATGTTTCAATACAAATGCATTTTATTATCTGGCAGTGTCCAAACGTTCACATTTTTCACATATCGTAAAGTTCACGAACAAACAACGTTTAAAAATCGTAAAAACTTGCTAACGAAGTTCTGGCTGGGTGGTCTGTTGTAATAATCATCCCACAAAACACATGGTGAAAAGATTTTTAGAGGCATGTCCATGAGTAGACCGTTAACCTGCTCACAGCGAATCCCAAAGAATCAGCTGATTGGCTGACGTAACTGGGGTTTACGAAAAAACTGAGATGGTGTTTGTTATCTTTATATATAAAAATGAATGTTTGTCTGTATGTCCTCGATGAACTCAAAAACTATTGGACCGATTATTATAAAAATTGGTATATACTATATATGTATTCTTCCACGGAGAAGGTTTGTAGAATATGCTAATTGCTATCACTAGCCACCAGGTGGCGCTGCAGAGTATCAACTTCTGCCCCGTTCAACCGATTTTTTTCGAAATAAACAAAATCAATAAAATGGTTTAGAATGAATTGAATATTTGTGTACTGATTTTTAGTTGTTGGCGTAGCAACGCGCACCGGGTACAGCTAAACTAAAAATTACCAAAAAAAATCAACACAGACTCCGCTCATGTTGCTTAGTTGCCGTTGGAAATGAGTGGACAGAATTCTGCTGTCGAGTCCCCGGCAATGTGTTCTGAAAATGAGAGCCAACAAAATGGGCTGCTGTAAAATCAATTTTTAAACTCCTTTAAACGGAAGTGTTTAATGCTTAAGGACAAAGTTTTGCTATTTCCAATTAAACAAAAATTATAGAAAAATATCCTTGCCTCTTCTATCTCTGGGCGATTTAAGTTCCTAACGCTAGATGGACCGCCCTGTGCTATAATAAAACGCCCCAAAGGAAGCGCTAATGGTCAGTTCCATTTGTATGAACACTAATGACGCCATTCAATTCTCAAGTTTTATAATAAAAAAGAAGCAACAAACACAAAAAAAAAAAAAAATAAGAAAAACAAAAAATAAAAAAAAAAACAATGCGCACTTAACTTACGGCTGTCAATATCAATAATGATCTATTACTTAACATGAAATATGCCTTACCATTTTTGGGTTGATTTATGTATGACAAAAAAAGTTAAAAAGAAATAAGTTTCTTAAAACTAGATTACACCGCAAAATCAACTCTTAGATAAAAGTAGAAACATGGCGCTTAAGTAATGTATTCAAACTATTTTTAGTAGCGCATGCCCATAAAACTCTCGTAGGCACATTCCAGAAATTGTTTCCTCATTGAAATTACGCATTAGTAGCATCTGAAAAGTGATGAACTTTTCTTGTGACATAAAAAGGTAATAAAGCTATTTTCTATGTGAATTCCAATAAAGAAGAATGGAAAAAGCGCACACTACACTCACCAGCAAAATTAATGACCCCTAACAGGAAGTAAATGCTTAAAAAAACTCTAAATGTGGCACGCGCTCCAACGCTTTGTTAATTAATTTACACTAAGAATTTTATGGTGAACGATATTTCACTGAGATGAGCTAAAATTGTTTGAAAATTGACACACATAAAAAATAATAGAAAAATTGTATGATTTTGGTAATCGGTTGGCTGAATCCAATAATTTTTAGCAAAATTACTTTGCAAACATATATGTACAAGTATGGCAAATACTTAAAAATCACCGTTTTCCAAATTTTTCTAGCAATAAAAGCGGCTCCCTACTCCATTCCAGATGATCACATAAAGATATTTGGAGTATGTTTACGCTTTCTTTGAAATTAGTTACATTCGAACCAATACAGAGCAGTGTTAAGGCAATCAATTTCGGACCACTTTGTGAATCCCGTGATTTCAACTACAACAATCAACTTTCAATAAAATTGCCCCAAATATTTCTTATATGGAAGAGAATGCCCAACTCCGGCTGCATATAAAAAAAATCAAAAATCAATAAAAAATGTTCGCCCCTTCAAACTTGCACTTTATTATACTAGAATTGAATGCACACCTAAAATTACCTTAAATACTATAGTAAAAAAATATACCAAAACAGGGTTTTCCATCCGACTAAAAAATTGGATGAAAATTTGTTGAATTTTTGCATATTTTGCACAAAGTTTGAAAAGTCGATTTATTGTATTATAAAAAATTGTTTAAATACAATTTTTTTAAATTTGTTGGTGGAACTACATCAAGACGCACGCATGAAAAATGACTCGGATCTCGATCTAACACCCAAAAAGGGTGCATATACTACATACATACTACACTCTCACTAACCCTTGTTTTATTAAATCTATTTAGAAGGGTTTATTACAATTTTTTCAAAATTCCTAAAGAGATTGCAGTGCAATATTATAAATATTGCATTTACAATGATATTTATGACGAGAGAGTACGGTGGGTGATTCCAATTGTTTGACTTCCAATCCTATTGTTATACCTATTTTGCAGTGTGTTGAAAAACCACAGAAGCCGATCGGCGATATTAGAAAGTGTGCAAAAACTATTTCAGGGACGCCACTTTAACACTTCATTCTTGATAAAAGAAATTCAAAATCTGAAGTTCATAGTGTGATATGGCTCCCCACGTCATTCTACTACATTCATAATTGTGTAGACGACTTAAACGATATTATGAGTGACTGTAATCCTGCGCTCTTTATGTATGAGTGGATTACCACATTTTGCCATAACGAGCATTCTTAAAGCTTACTTTCACAATAGCAACTTAGATTTTCATCTTATTATGTTATGTTCTTTGAGAATGTCATGGAAAGATGTGTGTCAGAAGTACTGTAGTTTCTCGAGGTACACATCTAAAATAAAGCCCTCGCTTCAATATTAAAAAAATATTATGCTTATTAAAAAAATGTGGATTTCGAACATGGGACCAACGGAGTCGGTAGTAAATATGATAGACACGCACACGCTACTTGGCGAAAAAACATGAAACACAGGCGTTCTGTTTTCAACACTTGATACTTATTTATCCACCAGCGTGATTTACTAATAGTTCTTTGACTTGCTTCAAGCTTCGTGCAAGTTGAATAAATCAAACAGTAATTTATAGTTTTTCACTTAAGGGGGGGGTAGGGTTTCAAAATCGAAATTTTTTTCTTCACTCATCTTATAGTAAATCATTTCAAGAATGTTGTGTCAAAATTTTAAGTGGATCGGAGCAGAACTCTCAAAGTTATAGCCTTTGTAGGCACTCTACCTCGAATGCGGAGCATCGATAATTTCTCAGAGTCATTTTTTCAAACGCGTTTTTCCCGAAACGACTTCTTAAAAGTCGGTGCCAATCACAACTCCGAAACTATTCAACCGATTCTTTTCAAATTTGGCACACGTTTTCTAAATCAAAAATACCTCCCCCCTACACTGTTTTTTTTTTAATTTTTTTTTTTAAGGTTGTTTTTCACTTACAAATATGGCGAAATTTTTCGCCAAAAATGCTCGTTTTACGTTTTTTTGCCACCAAAACTACAAAAATGAAAAAAAAAAATTTTATTAATGTAGGGGGGAGCATTACGTCATACTTTAACTGAAAAATTCGACTTTTTTAGTTTCAGATGATTCTACGACGAATGCCGACTGGCACCGCAGAGCACCTCTCGAAAAACATATCTCCAAAAAAACTCTGTCATGGGCTTATTTGTCAATATTTTATTATTAATTTTTTTTAAAAACTTGTTGAAAAGATGTACAATAACATGCAACTGATTTTATTAAAGTATCTTAAGCCATATTTCTGTAAAAAATTAAAAAAAAAAGTGTTTTTTTTTTAGCGCTAAACCCTACCTCCCCCTTAAGAAAACCATGATTACTTGAATATAGAAGCGGATTACAAATTTGGTAATAACAAAACGTTTTTCTGAAATAAATTTTCCAAAAATTTCGTAAAATATTGCCACAAATGGGTTCAACACATAACTGGAGACAGCATTTAGCTGAATATTAAAAATAAAACAACAGAAAATTATGGGGCTTGAAAAATACCAACTGGCAGACAGATGCCATTTCACGAAAGTGGAAAATTAAGGGGGCTTAAAGCTGTTTGTTGTTTAATTTATTTATGATTTTTCCAATTTTAATTGCCTCACACTGTGAGGGGGCGATGAAAGCGTTTCGTTTTAAAAATAAATTTCCATGATTTCTGCAATTAATTTGGGCATTGAAACAGAAGCAAGAAGAAAACGTCTTTAAAGTGGTAATTTTAAGTTTAGAACTCTTAAAGAGCGAGCATTTAACGATTAGCAGGAAATGGATATGGATAAACACCACAAAGCTTAGGCAAAGTACAAAGTTTATTGGTAATAAATTGCAGTGAAATAAGAAAGTTCAACCAACAGGAGCGGCACGTCTGTCTCCCATACATCAACTACTTATGTACTTTATATTATATATGTGGCTGGATGAGGACAGAGAGAAAGAGAAAAACAGCAAGTGAATGCAGTGAAGGCAAATGGTAAGCATAGCGGATTCGCAAAGATTTTCGAAGAATTCTGAAAGTTTTAAGGTTTCCAGTTTTCATTTCACTTTAGTGACAGACAGCGAACGCAACAAACAACTTGTCACCAACTATAAGAACTGCACTTTATTTTTGGTGATTTGGGCATGAACAAGTTTGGCAGCAGAACTCGCTGGCTAGCTGATAAACTTGATTGCGACACACAGGTTGCCTCATGTTAGCTGCTGCTTGGCTGCCACGCTGGTTAAGTTAAGTCAGCTATGTAGGTATGTATGTCGATTATTCATGTTTCATAAAATTGTTAAATGTGTACGAACGAGCAACAACAACAACAACACCTATAAGTAGTGCTCGGTCAAGGAAGCGAAAATCATCAGAAGAATGCCAGAAACAGCAGAAAGCGATTTAAATTTAACAGCAAATGTGCTTATATAACAATATGCAAGGAGTAGTTCGTTGAACTCGCACTTGTATTTTGTACACATACAGAATCATATACATACATGGAAGTACACACACGATTACGTATGCATTCCCACACAAAGGAAAGCGGCGAAACCTTAAAGGTAAATGCAATAAAACGGTCAAGGAAACACATAAAACACCGTTATAAAAAAAGTTAACAGAACTGACTACATTAACTTTTAGCAATCGCGCAAAACACAAAAACTACAGTTACCGATTCATTGCTGGGAAAAATTATACGGGAGACAGCGGCGGATGTGGAGAAATAGGAGGAGGAGAAAGGAGTGGTAATGCCTAACTTAGAACAATCAGTGCATAGGCACATCCAAGGCGAATTTCGTCATTTCGACGACTGCCGGCAGGAAAATCAATAGCGTAGACGCTGGCTTGGTAGTCGGCCGAGCGTCAGTAGTTTCGTGGATTCGTTTTGTTTTTATTTAAACTACAAGGAATGCGGACACAGTAGCCGAATGACTTTGTGCTTGACTACCATTCAGCAATGCCTGGGTGCGAAACTCATTGTAGGCATTTTTCTAATAGCGGTCGCCATTTGGCAGGCAGGAGTGGAATTTCGAATTCCGGCATTTGCATGCCAGCCAATGAGCAAAGACGGCAAATGGGGATACGAGTAGCAGGCGGCGCTAGAAAGAGCATAGCGAGATTGGAACGGGCGGTCAAATCGAAGTATGTGTTGGTGGAGAGTCCCCTTAGCTCGACTCTTATTAACTATTGCATATTTGTACAATATGCTCATGGCCAATACAGTTGAAGGCAAAAGCGCGAGTAATCGGAGCGCCTAGACAGTGAGAGAGTGCATTGAAACTTGAGAGGTTAATGTACTGCAAAAGTAAGGAATTTTAGAAATTTAAAGGTAACGAAAGGGCGCAAAAATACTTATGCATACACACTAACGCGTGCACGTTAAGTAATTTAAGGTGAACACAATGCGCAAAAATCAATATTGACAGCAGCCAGGCAACACAATAGAAGGTGAATTTTTATAATTAACAACAGCGGCAAGGTACTGGCTGAGAAGCAAAGAGCACAAAGCGCGAAACAACAGGCAAGCGCGTTAAGTAAACAAAAGCTCGTTAGCTTTAGAATTTCTGTAGGAGCAGACAAACTGTCGCACTGGATGACGAGTCAGCTGAAGGAAAGCCAACACAAACCAAAAAAATAAATGCATTTAAAAGAAGACAAAAATTAAAATTGGTTTTGGAAATTCATAAGACACCGACCGCTTGACCACCACAGACAGCCACTTTCATTGGTCATTCATTCATTGGCCATTATTCGTGACGTGATTGACGCTAGGTAAACCCTAAAACGTGTACAGCTAAACAATAAGTCGCGTGTTTCACAACAACGTTTATACAGCTTTCCCGCCCCTCATCTTCCGGTTGGTGCTCGCGTGGGCACACGCAATATAGCAATGAAGCGCCAGCTGACAGAAAGGACAATATTTTTTTTAAGAACTAGTAAGCGAGACATCCGAAAAATAAGCGGCTGATTAATGAATGGAGAACCGCAAATAAAAATGTTGATAGACAGTAAATTTTAAGCGGAAGGAAAATATGAAGGTAAAATGAAAAAAGAAAAAATAAAAGTCAACACATAACGCAAAAATCTAGGTGACTTACAACCAATGTTTAAATTTTAATAACTTTATACCAACACTACCTGAGTTGGCTTGCAGCCACTGGGTTGGGGGTGGATTTACTGTATATGCAATAGGCAGCAGGATAACGCAGTTCTATTTTTATTTCAAAGCAAACTGGAACGCTACACTCCCACTAAGGAGTGTGATGTGGTTTTTAAAACATTCTGCATGCACTTACTTTACAATAAAAAACAAAAAAATCTATTTACAGTCTAAAGGCAGGCGAGTACTTTAAAAACCCATGAGGGTTAACCGCAAGCGCGTTTATGGGCATCATTCCCCTCTTGGTTTTGTTCTTACCTAGTTTTTCACCTTAAGTGCTGCTTTGTTGTTGTTTGTCGCCTGCTGTTTTTATCGGGGTCAAGTAGTAGTGTAGATGTGCGAGTGTGTGTAGGTGTTTGCGGGTGTGCACTCAAGGAATTTTTTTGCTCGCCGTTTTATGGCCAAACAAAAGTGTTAACAGAGTTCGTAGATAAATAAACTGATTTGAAGGCTTGTAGGGCATTCTGCCGTGAGAGGGGTGCGTTTTGTGTTATTACGAGCAGTCTTCGTACATTGCAAAGATTATATTACCGATAAACGTTTGCTAATGAATGTTTTTAATGAGCATTCAATCGATAGCAGGTAAAATGATGTGGTTTTGTTTACTATTAAATAGGGTGAGGCGGTTGAAATTTACGCAAAACACTCCGCAGTAAGCGTAATGACATAAAAGTAATAAAATGTTGGACCACCTTTGTATTCCTAAACTATTCCGATCAGGGGTAGCCAAAAACCCAAAAATCGTTTTCCCCCATTTTAATTTTATATTGAAACCAAAAATTTGGGTAGAGTAAAAAATTCGCCCATATACGAGAGGAGGTGAAAAGTGTTCTAGAATGCAGAACGACTATATTCCTTCTTATTTGCACTACTTGTGGCCTCACTATAACTATAAAACACAAATTAAATCAGTGAGTCAAAAGAGTGGTGGTGGTGATTTGTAATGTTTTTACGTTAATTTTGTATGAAAACAAAATAAAAAAATATAAACTTTATTGAAATTAAAAAAAAAAACTAAAAAAATTTTCATCAGAATGTCAAACATTATGCTCAGAATTTTTAATTGTTTTTTTGGCATGCAGAGTAAGTGCAAGTTAGCTTTGCTAAAAATCCTGAATATTGAAAAATTGAAGATTTTTAGATTTCTTTGAAAATCAACTTTTCGAAATATAAACTTCTGAAAATTTTCCGGTGAATATTCTATTTGGCCTAGAATGGACTTTCAAGACAGAGAGAACAAATGGACAACGAATTCGGACTCAGCAACTCCTAAAACATATACACAAATTTTTGGAAAATTTTCCGGAGAATAATCTAGGTTTTTTCTTTGAAAAAACTTTTTTTTTTAATTTTTAGATATTAGGGGGTCAGAAATTTGCAAACTTGCCGCGATTTATCACCATTGATTAGAACTACAATAAAAAAAAGCCAAAATTTGCAAAAGGTGTGTTTTGATATGATAAAAAAAAAGAAATTTAGGCTGAGACAATCTCTTCTAAAATCATTTACGAGCATTTGAAGAAGAAAAATTATTAAAATTGGTCAACAATTGCCTTCTCTAGGATTTTTGAACAAAATTTGTCGAAAAATCTCCATTAAGCGACGATTTCTGCATTTTCTTCTCTTCAAGCGTTCCAGTGCCATATGGAGGAATATGTACAAGATTATCAGCAAAAATATAAAATACTAAAACTCAACAGGGATTTTAGGCAACTTCCCACGACTTTCGGTTCTAAAATAGCGGAACGACTCGCATTTATATCCGGCCAAGGGGCCGTCATTCCAGCAGTAGTCCCTAAACATTCCCAGCTAAAACAAAAACCTCAAACTTGCACTTTGTAATACTGGAATTAAATGAGCTATAAAACTGCATACCAGAAAAAGTGCAAAATGCTGAGTAAATATGGTAGTTCTAAATTTCGTTGAAAATATGATGAATTCTTTTTGATTTTGCCTAAAGTCTGAAACTTTAAAATATGTTGCTTTTGTTGTAGTATGAACCATATTTTTATACAAAACTAACGAAAGAAAAATTTTATGAAAAACATTCCAAATATTGTAAAAATAATCACTGTACTTAAACCTTTTTGGTTCACTTAATATCCCCGGAGAAAAAAACCAATCGAGAAGGAAACATCAAGTAAGGAGAAAATATCGTTTCGTGACATGATTAAGTTCTACATTAATCTAGAAAAACCCCGCACGGATCGTTATAGAAAAGATGTCAAGAAGAAGGAAGATCTTGCTCAAGAAAAACTATGATTTATTACTCGTACTGGCTTAGTCTAATCAAGTGCGAGAGTCAATCGAAGCTGTGTAGTTACACTCGAAAATTGTAATGTAATAAGTCGAGGTGTAGTAAAAAGATATGCATAATTTTTTCAATAGATGACTTTAGTAAGCTCTATCTGGCGTTGTAAGTCCAATCCGTTTACGATCGAAAAAACTGCTTGAATCAGTAATGATTAAGTGTATGTCAGAGGTGGACACCAGGAAAGTTAGAAAATAATCCATATTTTATAGGAATATCATTTGTTGTTCTGATGCATTAGCTGTTAAGTATATCAATTCTAGTTTATGAGGGCCACAGGGCGAATTTGCCTCAAAAGAAGCTTGTGAAAAACGACTCTGCTAGTGTTTTGCCAAATGCACGCGAGTTTATGTGCGAGATGCATAATGGGATTACCCTCAAAATAACAACAAGTTATTGAACATGGATTCTTATATTTGTCCTAAACTAGATTATTCTAACGATGCCTAAATACAGCTTTTATTTCAAGCACAATCAATGGATTTCTTTTACTACTACTATAGAGCCCACTTGAAATGTCATACAAAGTATATTGAAATTCAATGGTGAATCCATTTGCGAGACGCTCCTGGTTTTTGAGAGTTATTTTAAGTGATTAGACTAACTACAACAAAAACCAGTGTTCGAAAACCAAATACGCCTACATGTTGTGTTTTGTTTGCCTTTTTTCCATTTCTATTTTCCTTAAACTATTATCACCCGTGGTCAAACATCGATCATCGAACAATACCCATTTCAAATTTCAAATTTACGCTTGTATTTGTCTGCTTATTTTTATCACTATCCCTCTGTCTATTTCTATCTTTGTCTTTATTTCTAAAGTTTCCTTATCTTTATTTTCATTTTAACCTTTGCCTTTGTTTTTATCGTAATCTATCTTAACACCTATAGGTTATTATCACCTTTATCCTTATGTTAACCCTCCAAGGCACTGCTAAGCACTATAGACAATAAAGTGTTTGTGATGACAACAATGAGCAGTTTTTAGTCAGCAGTGATTACATTGTAAGCATAAAATTGATTAGTTGCTTGTAGATAAATTTTCACTTATTTGGTAAAAGGAAAAGATATAATACCACAATGGGAATGTGCTCAGTTTTCTACATCGAGGCCAGATCAAATATGAGTAGTTTACTAGTTTTGTGATATTTATTCATAACATTCATAGTGGTTATATACCACTTATTTGATACTCAGCTGACTTGCAAGGAAGTATTTAAATTTGCCGTCATATCTTTTCCATTATCTTTACGCCCCTTTATTTTTCTTTTTGTCTTCGCCTTTATCCTTTTCATGTGTTAGAAAAAAAAATAGTTTTTACTTTTATATAAATATTTTAATTTAAAAAAAATAGTCAAGTTTCATTTTATGATAACCACCCATAGAATTCCGCTAAACTTAATTGCCTGCGCGTGTACCATTCATTCTTCGAGATTTAATCCGAAGGTACTGCTTAGCACATTACTTTAAGTATCAATATTAAAGCATACATTTAGGAGGCATATATACGCTTTGGTATTGTATATGAGTGCGTTCTGGTCAGAATTTTTAGAAACTGTTGGTTAAAACTTTGAAAAATTATATTTTTAAAGTTTTCATAATACCCAGTATAGGGCTTGGAGGGTAGCGTAATTTCAAATAATATATCAAATTGCAGTAAAATCTGATTTGCGTTAGACGAAAGCTGACAAATTGAGTTACAGTTACGGTGACTCAAAACAAATAAACCGAAGTGAATAAGATAAAAAGAATTAAACTTCAAAATACTTATTTTGAACTATTATTATTTATTTATTCACTAAAGTCTTTGATATAAATATTATGCAGACATATGAATTATTAGATGTTTAAAAAACAATTTATAGTATAAATGCATACATGTAAATGATAGACACAATAATACATAGATTGATTACAGATAAAATAGTGTTAAAGTCAGATAATTCTAGGTTTATAGAATATGCGAAAAAGCTCTTCGAAAATCTGATAAAAAGTATAGTCCGATAGGAGTGTCAGCACTAAAAGCCGATTAATTAAAGCCTACTTGAAATATATGTATGTATACACACTCGTTCGTCAAACAGGCCGAGGTTTCTAGTATTTTCTAGCAGTATTGAAATCTGACCTCTCAAGTAGTCAATCATTCCAGTGCTAATGGCAATGTTAGAATTCATAAAAGCTAAGAGAGTTCACCTATTATTTTAAGACAATTGGAGAGCCATGTGACGGAATACGGTGTGTGAAATTTGGAGCGTGTAAACGAAATGGAGAAACATTTTTTGAACCTTTCGAACCAATTTATAAGAATAGCATTTATAAGCCACATAAATGGCGCATTTTTCTAATTTAGATCTAACGAAGCGTGTTTGGGACTAAGCAATTAAAGACTCTTACAAATGCAAGTGTGCCAGGACAGGGAGTCGGTAATTGTATAGGGTGTTTTTTTAGAGGTTAGGTTTTCAAGATGAAATAAAACGTATATAATTTAATGTTATGGCCAAGAATTTAGCTTTATTATAACCCTTATGGTTTGCCATTATGTTTTAAAAATGATACCCATTCAACCAAAAGTGAGCTTCATCGCTGAACAAAATTTTCTTCGATGCGTCGCGCGAACCGAACCATTATTTTCGTAATAAATTTGCACGATTTGCAAACGTTGTTCAGATGTAAGTCTATTGATTATGAAATGGCAAACCAAACTGAGCATAAATCAAGTGACAGCTGTCAAAAAGACCATCTACAAAAAAAGTAGTGCCAACTTGAAAACCTAACCTCTAAAAAAACACCCTATATAATTAATAAGCACATCAAAGGTGAACTAAGTGTCAAAATACACCCACAAATCCTTAAATTCACTAACAGAATCAGAATTAATTGCTTATTCAGTTTCATTGGACGAACAGCAGCATCATTGGGACAACTAATTTTGGAGTATATTTTTCAATCTACAGGATAAAGTAAAAATCTAGAAGTAGAGCAAACACGAAGAGATGTCGTTAATGAATAGAATATTGTCTCAATATGCTACCATGAGGAACATCTGAGATGCATAGCAGAGCGAATTCATATTAAGTCATCCTAGTATTTCGGATATTGTCGTCAATTCTAAAAATTGGTTAAAATGTAGGCTTGAGTATTATAAGAAAATTTAAATATTTTGAAAGAAATTTAATAATTTTGAGGTTTTTCAATGCTGAAAATTTGGTCTAGAGTGTATTGTACTAGCTTTAACCTGCGGCCCCGCTCGGGTCATAGTTGAACAGCTTATGCGGAATATGAAGTCTAGAGTGTGCTATAAATGGTGGGGAATAGGAAAAACTAAGATTTTTTAGATTAAATTTAAGCAAATATTCGATTATTAGTGACGAATGAGAGTGGTGGCGCGGCCTGGGGGCCGTGGGAAGGGAGTTCCATCATGAAAACATGCCTATAACCTTCATGGGGTGAAAATATGAATGCATACAAATTTTGACGTCATTTGGTGTTGGTGTTTTCATCTTTATAGTATAAATAGGTGTTTTTTTTTTTTTAATTTTTATATAATTTTATAATAAAATATACTTAAACACATTTTTTGGGGGGTAAAATATTTTCACGTTCAAAATTAAAAAAAAAAATGGTGTTTCTTTTTTTGTAACTTTTTAATAATGGCTGAGCCCATGCTAGTAGTCTCTGGACTTTTTCCCAAATATTTTTCTTGAAAAAGTATAAAAAATTATTTAAGAATGTTAAAAAGAACCGGACTATTTTTTTTATTATTATTAATTGGCGCGTACACCCTTTTCGGTCGTTTGGCCGAGCTTCTCATCCTATTTGTGGTGAGCGTATTGATGTTGTTCCACAAATGGAGGGACCGACAGTTTCAAGCCGACTCCGAACGGCAGTTATTTTTTATGAGAAGCATTTTTATGGCAGAAATACACTCGGAGGTTTGCCATTGCCTGCCGAGGGTCGAATATTTTACCTTGGAAAATTCTACACTCTAATTTCCAGCATAGAATAAATCTCAACATTAATACATTTTTTCAAACATTTTCTAGTTTACTTATAACTATACTCATGCCCACAAAAAAGTGAATTTAAAAAGAAATGACAACAATTTCCAAAATACATAGTTTTACGTTAACAATGAACGAATTCGAAATAATGCCAACCGTATTTTTCCCTTTTGTGCGTAAGTCATTTAAAATTGACAAGCTAAACGTAGTTATGTGTATTCTGTGGGTTATCGTATCAAAGGCCGTGGAGAGATCCGCATAAATTGAATCAGCTCACACACGTGATTAGCGTAAATCTTGCTGCAACAAAACCATGTTGGTGTCGGCTCTAAAGTAAAGCTTCTCATTAACTATAGATTCATGAAGTTTAGTAACGGCCGATAGAAATTTAGAAATCGGCCTGTAGTTAATAACATTGCTCTCACTGCGACTTTTTAACATTGGCGTGATCAAAGAACGCTTCCAATCATCAACAAAAATGCCAGATGACAGGGATTCATTGAAAAGTACCTTCAGCGATTGCACCCATAAGCCACAATTCTTCAATAAAATTGCCGCGAGGCCATCAGAATCAGAAGGTCGGATATTGATTGCAACACATTGTGCTTCAAATGCGGCACTTTAAGTTTGAAATCAGGTAGTATCAGCTGATAGATATCTTACTTATATTTAGTATTATACACTGTCCTACAGTTTCGGGCGCGCAATCACTTATTTATCATAAAACCTTCTCTACCTCATTAACGATTTACAACATGTAAGTAAATTATAGCAGTAAATAAATGTACAAATGATTCCCAAAATGCCGATAGCAAGTTGTTTTTTATAAAACACGCGCTTGGGCGGTCTGTTGAATGAAAACTTTAATAGAAGCTTCAATTTTGAAAATTGGCTTGCAGTACAATTTCAAGCCCTTTCACTTTAATTGCCAGTTTAAAGTAGAATTGGAAAGTCACTAACTACCCAGCCCTGCCGTCTAGTTAAGTATGAAAACTACTTAAGTATAAGCAGACATCCATACTTAGATACACATGTACATACATATGTACATATACTTATAAGTAGTACGAAGGCACTGAATCAGTGTGGCTTGTGCTTGTTGCTTACCTCTTTTTAGTTTTGCCAACATTGTAAAGTTCAACATGTTTGAATGCAGCGTATGTGGCCATTTTCGATGTCTGTATTTTTGTGTGTAGTTTTGTTTTTATTTAAATTTAATTGCACAATTGCCTCGTAAACACGTGATAATCGCCGTTTAGTTGTCAGCAGATGTTGATAATTTTGGACTTCCTTTTGTAACTGGCCGAATGCTACGTAGGTACCTATATATGTATGTGTTGTGCTGGAAGTTTCTTTAGCTTTCTCAAGAAAGTAATCTAGAGTTGAGCGCAAAAATAGAAATAAATAAAACTTCCACTCCAATTGGTCCAAAAACAAGAGGAGCCATGAAAATGTGAACACAAAACGAAAATTGCGAAATATTTCAAAGACAACAGATGCGTGAAAACTGTAATAGTTATAATCATTATTTTTCCTGAAACTTGAAATGTGTTCCATTTTATTGCATTTTTTACGTATCCTTGTCACATGCATATGTCAAGGATACGTGGTGTTGGTCATAACAAAGGTCGTCACTGAAAAGCAAGCGAGCTAAATCAACAGAAGCGCACTGCAAATATAATGACATTAGCCGAACTCCCACGCTGATGCTGTATAGAGAAGTTGTTGAATTGTTGCAGTAAAAGTATGTGTACACTTCGAAAGGACAACATAAAATCAATACATTTGCCTCGGGCGGCTGGAGAATTTCAAATTTGTGTGGAATATGCACAGTGGTCGCGGAGAGGCATCTGTAGAGGATTTAAAGTCGCACAACCATTTGCTGCCATAGAATTTCGACTCATAGAAAAGTCAGAAGAGTGCCAGAGAGCACACGAGAGTCAGTAAACAGCCAGCAAACATCTATTATCCTTGAACAGGATGTGAGCGCAGCTTTCAGAGTTACATACAGCTGTGTGTGATGCTGCAGGCTGCCAGTTGGCTGCAATAGAAAACTGCGTAGGCCAGCCGCATTGCTGCTGCAACAACTTTAATGCCAACCACACACCACCACCAACATCCACCTTTGCTATGAGGTAACACTTTTCTATGGCATAGAAAGTCAACGAGTCCTTTGAAATATTTCACAATTTTTCGCTGAACTTTTTTTTCGTTTTTTTTTTTCAAAGTTATTATTCGACTGTGTTTTTTCTTTAAGTTCAACTCACAAAGAAACCAACACTTTAATGTCTCAATTGAACTTATATGAATTTCGTTTTTATTTTTCAAGTACAAATGCACACGCACGCAAAGGATAGATAGTAGATAGTATCGCGGCAGGATAATACTGATGAATGCAGCACACGTCAAACCTTGTTTTTCTCTAAACGGAAAATTCAACCAAAATTCGTTCGCGCTTTCGTTTTAAATATTATTTGCGGCTTTGCCTTAATTTAATAAAGATTTGGAAGCTTAACAATTTTTATTTTCGAATAATTTAATTTTTAAATAAATATTTGCTTTGCTATTCGTGCGATAATGAATTATGCGCTTTTTTTATTTCCTTCGGTTGTGAACATCACGATTTGAAGCTTTCGACTGAACCGTAAATGGAAAAGTGGAAAACATTTTATATTATATCGATCCGCATGCCAAGAGAGCGCTCGCAAGAGCCGACTACGTGCAGAGAGCGCGGAAAACTCATGCAACATACACAACCACACACATATCCACCCGTAGCAGTGATTAATAAGTTAACTAAGAAGAGAGTGGCAAGCAAGCAAGCAGCACAGCAGTAAAAGCAGAAGCCACGGCGACGAAAATCGCCAGCGTATAAGCTAGTGGCCGAGAAAAGCCAAAATATGAAGCAACCACTGCAGTCAAAAAGCCGCCAAGTAAACAAAGTTAGCCGAAAATAAAAAGTTGGCGGAGAATTTGTTGGATGAGCGCAAAAGAGAGCACATTACCATGAGCGATTAAAAGTCAAGACTTTCTTGGGGCGGTAATGAGTAAAAATAAATCACTGGAATAATTATTAAAATGAAAGAAACGGGAATGGGGGCTGTGTGCAAGAAAATACTCGAAAACATTATATGAATGCAACCAAAAAAAATGAAAGGTGCTTGGTAAAATTAAATTACTTTTATCCACATCGATTTTAATGACATTTTCAGAGAAAGAATATGAACGTATTCGGTACATTCTTGATTAGTCAACTCCTTTTGAGCAGGTCACAAATTATGCTTAAACATATTTCTAAAATATGAATGTGGAATGAGGAAAACGACAAAAGAAGAAAATTATATTAAATTAAACTGAATTTGCAGTTTTTTATAAGTAAAAAATGTATTTTTGGAATTATCATATAATTAGATATCAGCCTTTGGCAAAACAACTCATTTGATTTTAACAGGGTTTTCTTTACATCTGCCATCGATATATTCTGATCGGTCACAGAAAAATGTAGTAATTTATTACTTTACTTTATTACTACTTGCCGTAGTTTGCAATGAATAATTAATTGATTAAATAATTCGAGAATAGCAAGCCACGTAGTGCCTTACAAAACAAAAAAACCTGGAAAGTAGGCTTAAGCTGTTTTATCAAAATCACACAGATATAAATGCGAACATACATATTGTTGGAGAAATTCGAGTCAAAACATTCATCAAAGAATATCACCTTGATCAAAAGCAAGTTTGTTCCTCAAAAGTGATATTATCGCCTGCAAAGTACTCCCCACCAACTGCGGCGCACTTTTGCTAGCGTTTGATCGGGCACTCGAAACATTTCGGGAACTCAATTTTGGATATAAACATCAGAGCCATCTTCGCTTTTTCCATTACTTCCTTTCGGATGTTAAAATGTGTTCCCGTAGTGTATCCCAGCTTCAGTTCAAATTGAAGAAAAATAAGTCGAATTGGGAATCTCTTACTTCACATTGTGGAAAGTTTGCGTACAGTACAGAGAAGCTACTTAACAATTTAAGGCGTTGAAAGTTCTCCGATTGGAGTCCACGAAAAACAGGCAACGACCCTACTGAAAAATGGTTTTTAAGATTGCCTCTTTTTTAAAGTTATTACCACTTGTTTTTCTCTTATGTTGCTAGTATAGTCCAGCGTTATTATTTGCCAGTTGTCATGCGTGAAAATTGAGGTTTTTATTATTAGAGAATTTAATAATTTGCATAAACAAAAATTGTATGCCAAATTTTATTACTTCGAAACATCAAAATTAGCTATTTGAGTGTGTCAACAATTTATTCAAATTCACATGGCTTAAGTGTAAGCTGATGTCCGTATCTTTTATACAATGTATTTGGTGATAGTTCAATAAAATTACTTTTAATTCGTTTTCACAATCGTACTGGCAACACCGTTAACCGAAGCAGCAACCAAAAGCACGAGTGTTTCTCCAAGAATATCAAGGTGAGTGCATATAAATTTCCCCAAAACACGCTCCCACAAACAAATGTTCTCATCGCTCTACTAAAGTAAGTGAGCAACAAAAATAAAACTACACTCACATGTGTGCACAGGGTACCAAAGCGACACTCGTACACAGCTGATTTCTGGCAGTTTTGTTGTTTGATGCTTGGCGCTTTTTTATACCGACGGATTTTCCGTGGAGTCAAATAACAAAAACAAAGCAACAAAAAATATAACGCGTAGTGTATATTGAGTACAAGACCGTTGCCGGTATGTCATCGCTCATTGTCTACTGAAATTGTTGGGTTAGGTTGTGTTAGACACACTATAGAAATACTGACGATGCTGGTGTATGAGTATGGGAGAGACGATATGCCGTTAGCAACATTTTTAGCGCGTGCCAATAGAGCTGTCAACATGTTGCAAACGTTAGCGATGACTAACATTGTGTCATATAGTGAACGATGCTGCTGTAGTGGTTGTTGTTGTTTATGGCGGCATGGTAGTTCAATAACCGGAATATGGTGTCACGTTTTGTTGTCGTTGCTTTGGCTTTGTTTCAGATGTTTTGCAATACACATATGTATGAATGTGCATATGTAGATTTTTATGCATGTATGCTTTAGTACTATTCAGATGCGTATTTGTGTGAAAAATATTGTATTTATCATGTGTATGAGTGCCTAAGTGCCTGCGTGCGTGCACAGAGTAGGCGTAGTGATGATGGGTTGTATATAGAACCCTGTTGTTGGGCTGGGCAGGGCTATCTGCACGCTGCAAGTGCAGATACATTGCAAACATTTAGTTAACATCAATTATTCGCATAGAGTGTGAGTACTTCTAAGGTGCTGTACAAAGCTGCATAAATAGTGGAGAAAACATCAATAAAAGCTTATGCAAAAGCAATGGAACGGAAATGAGCAAATGAGAACGTATACGCTATGTAACGGATGGGATATGATGCTTTCCATTTCGGTATATTTGTAGGGCAACATCAATCCGCATACCACAAATTGAAGCAGAAACTCGGCCTCGAACATCTAACGAAGGTTATAATGGTTATACTACCGTTATAAATATTTATATGTTTACTTACTTGCTTAAGGGATACAGTAATTTGTGTGAACTGGAAAATATGGAGCATACAGCAGATTTCAGATTAGGAGAAAAGTGGTGGCCGTAAAAAAGACGAGTGTTCGGGACATATCAATGTTTGGACACATCAAATGACCGAATTATAAATGACCAAAATGAAAAATATATGTGCGCTACCCGCATTGACAGTGAGAAAGAAAAAAGTAATGAGTTTTCTCTTGAATATTCGACAAAATCTGACCTATAAAATAGAATCAATTCGATTTTTGTTATAAGTTTAAGGTGACCTAATTTTTCTTGCCATAGGGTTATTCATCTCAACTAAAACTTTTCTGAAAAAGCAATATCAAAAAGTGGATAAGAAACTGGATTTCTGATATTGATATTCAACGACCAGAATTTGAGTCCTTCACTCATTTAATAAGCCCCTTTACTTATCAAATGGAATCATGCAAATAAATTAGCTTTTATAGTGTGAAAAAAGGAGGATTTTAGTGAACACACACATTCATATAAAAAGGTAACAAATCTCAAACAAAATGAAAGAGGGGCGGGCTAAAGTTGATCGGTTTCGCACATCTGATCGAAAATATCTAAGTGTAAAATTAACGGTCAAATATAACCGAACAATTCAATCAAAGGAAGGAAAGAAATTTGAAATTCTATATCAAATAAGTACCCATTGTGTATATATAATTATCCTTCTAAAATAAAGAACATAAGAACATCAAGAACTAACTAAATCAAACTTAATAATTTAGAAAATCTAAGCAAATTTTCTTTCAAATTTCGCACTTTTTATTCTGGTACAAACCTGCAATTTTAAGTAGGTTAAAACTCGTTTTATAGGAACTAAAGTGAAATAATCTTTCAGAAAAAAAAACAAATTATTAAAAATTCATGCGTTTTTAACCGCTTCCAACTTGCACTTTTTTTTACTAAAATTTCATAAGCCATGTTATTTATTGCATACCTAAAAAGTTTCAAAAAAGTCTGATTAACACGTTGGCTGCCACGTCGCACGTTTTCGTGCGACACCTAAATGTTACCCTGAGGCCACGTCGCACGTTTTCATGCGACACCTAAATGTTACCCTGAGGCCACGTCGCACGTTTTCGTGCGACACGTAGAACATAAATAAGTTGTTGGCCTCAGGTGACCAAAATTGTTAAATGGCACTGCCACTGAACGATCAAAATTCTAAAAAGGCTTTGGCAGCCAACGTGTTAAGGAGTTCAAAATTTAGATGAAAACTTTTTGAATTTTCTAATTTTTGTATAAAGTTTGAAATTATGATTTACACAAATTTGGTTAAGAAATGAAAAATATTACAAGAAATAAGACAAATCTAAATATAAAAATAGAACAAAATCTTGCACTCAGTTATACTCGCCACTGTACTTATATTTATGTATGTATAGTATATTCTATATCCTAATGGTCTAGATCCTAACTAAAAAATTTCCACCGAACTGCAATGTCAACCTAACTTCGTCTACTTACACATGCACATTTAAATCTGGCAGCTAGCGCTTTTTCTGCTTGATCTACTTTCACGCCCAAGTGTGGCATTAAAGATTTAATTCATTCACAGAAAAACACTTTCAACTTTAAACTTTAGGCGTGTACTTGGTGCAACGAAGAAGTGTCAGAGATTTACAGCACACCAGTCGAGTAGGAGACTCCCACATAATTATTACAAAATTTATGACCAACTGTTTGGGTAACACAGATGCAGCAGCCATTAAACGAAGTAGTAACAAAACACAAAAAAAATGCAAATATAAAGGTAAAGAAATGCAAAATTGAAGGAAAAAGTGGATAAGGCAAGCATTGAGATATGGAGATCAGCTCAGTGCGACCATCCTTGCACGCAAATTTACATTGTTGCAAATATTTACATGTGTATATGCTACGCCCCAATGGATTTTATGCTGCGAGCTTCCGCTACAAAACGAAGCAAAAGTAAAAAAATTAAAAAAGGAAATTTACTAAGTAAAAGCAAAGAAAACTACTGGCGACGAATGAGTGTATGCAGATAGCAGGCGGGTTTATGAAAATGAAAATGAGTTTTCCATTTTACTTCGCAGAAGTAAAATACATAAATGGAAAAAAGTTTAGGCGCAAAAATAACTGCATGTGCATACATACTCGTGCATAAGTATGTACGTATGGGTAGTTATAATAGCTTGTGAGGCAGGCAGCAGACAGCAGCCAGTAGGCAGCCGACGACGACGGCCCAGTCAAACATATTTACATATCTATGTATATACGCATGCACTCTTCTCGGCCACTCGCGCCCACACTAACTCATTTAAACACCCGCCGCCGCTGCAGTTGCCGCTGCCGCTGCCGCTTTATTTTCACCTTCCACACTGGCCACACAGCCACACAGCCAAACAGCGAAAACGAGTGCACCATTTAACCCACTAAAGGCAGCTGCAAATATTGAAAGTAAAATGCACAGCCGCTCTGCACTATCTTATTGAGTTTTAATACCTGCCGCCGCCCACCTACCGGCCATCCGGCATTTTAGGCGTGTTTATGCTAAAATTTGTTTGCAATTTTTGCGCCTATTACTTTGGCAACACTTAAAAAGAAGATGCAGCGCCAGGCGGCAACAATCAACAGCAAGTGATCTTTTTGAATCAACAGCGTGTGGCATATAAATCACTTTCATCATCAACAAAGGCGGGTGGCATGCGGCGGACGGCGTGGCGGCGTGGCGGTGTCATAAAAGTTTGGCATCAGACTAAAATATGGCAGCAAAGCGCAAAAAGGGAAAACTAACAGGAAACGAATTAGAAAAAAACGAAAAAGTATCCAAAACATCGATAAAACTGGCAGCAAAGACATGGAAAAAATACGATTTGTAACTTACTTTTCTGCTTTGTACATTTTAAGTGGAAAAAATTAAAATTTTATAGTACGAGTTCCAATTTTTTCGCGTACTTTTGCAAGTTTAGATATGGATATGCAAGTAAATATATGTATGCAAGTCATATATGGTATGTGTGTGCCGGTGAAACAAAAAAACCCCCCAAAGTATTTTTGCAAGTCAATTTTCGGCAGCCGCCGTAGCCGAATGAGTTAGTGCGTGACTACCATTCGGGATTCAGAGAGAACGTGGGTTCGAATCTCCGAGACTTCAATGATAGAAAAAGTTTTTTCTAATAGCGGGCGCCCCTTGGCAGTCAATGGCAAAGCTGCAAGTGTATTTCTGTCCTGAAAAGCTCCTCATAAAAAATATCTGCCGTTCGGAGACGGCTTGAAACTGTAGGCCCCTCCATTTGTGGAACAACATCAAGACGCATACCACAAATGGGAGGAGGAGCTCGGCCAAACACACAGAGATCATCATCATCCAGGACACGTCATGGTATGTTGAGATGTATCCCATAAAAAGAGTACTTTTTTGCATGTTTGCAAAAACGGCATACAAACTAAAGGAAAAGTGTAGGGCCTGGTAAGAATTTTAACCATATCGAGTGTGGTTACGCTATTCCAGCTTTTATTTCGACTGAAATTTTGACCTCAAGGGCTTTTCAATTGGCGCGGGTCGATTTTGGCGCCCTGTGGCAGCCATTTTGTTTTGGTGACATCTGTCAAATCTTTTGATTATTATTCAGTTGTTTATGCCAAATCATCAGGGCAAGTTACACGATTGAACAGCACGTTCAAATGATACAACTTTATTATCAAAATGAGTGTTCATTAACGCAAACGTTGCGCGCATTGCGCCCATTTTTCGGTAGACGTGGTGGCCCTTCCAATTTCTTATGGCCCATATTGAACCATATGGACCTAGACGACATGTGGTTCCAGCAGGACGGCGCTACGTGCCACACAGCAAACGCCATTTTATTCCATTTCAACATCTTCCCGCCCTTATTGAAAAACACTTTATATGGAAACCATACGTGCCCCTACAGCACAATCTAAAAACCCGTACTTTAACTTGTTACATTTATTTATTTTTTATTTATATAAAATTAGCTTACAACATAAATCTTATAAGCTATTTTAAGTTAGGATTACATTAATTTGAAGCAGGTCTTATGGTATTATTATTTATAAACCATTCAGTAACGTAAAATATCACTCAATTTCTATATTCGTAGAACATTAATTTGCTTTATGTCCCCCACTAAATTTTGTAGCACATTTCTGCTCCTCTATGCACCGACTTATAAAGGCGTATGTACATATATTAAAAGCGAACACTGATTAGCTTATTTTGGTATCCTATGCTCTTCCCGCATGGGTAGAAAACTTCTAATATGGAGTATCATGGACATAAGGGTAAACCAACCTTTCTCGAATGGAATCATGGACGGCTGCGAATTGTCCAAACACTCAGGTAATACGGCCTAGAGAGCGGATTCAAAGCATAACGAAAGATAGGTGGAATGATAATTCATTGCTCCTCTGAGAACTTCCCAAATCTTCTTATGAATCTTAGCAACTTGGCTATGGAAACAAATGTAGTTCTCGTCCATTCTCAATAAATTCGACCTAAAACTGCAGCAGCATCTAAGCCTGGCGAAAGCCGGATAGCAGCAAAGAAAATGCTTTATACAAAATACTTCATCTCCTTGACTATAGTACCAACGTGAGTCTCATTCCACCGAGGAGCCTCGCACATTAAAACCACGTTCAAGGTGCTATAATTTGGGAGGCGTCGGAACACCTATAACCTCTTAAGGAATGCGTACACCATAGCACAATTCAGCAGCAGATGCAAATCTCGTTCGGCATTCCTTTTGAGTATATTTTAGCGAATTACGTCCAGTGAGCCACATTTACAGAGTAATTTACCCACATTACATGCCACATAACAGTCCACTGGAGTAGCTTTTACGCAATATGATGGACCGATTTACGTTATTCTGGATAATATTCATCCAATACGGGCTAATACTGGCGGAAAACATCGGTGATGTGGACGTGTGCCCGAGTACTCAAATATGTCGATCTCACGCCTTACCACGAAATCGGTTTCTGTCCGTCTAGTTTGTGGAATATAGTGTTTAGAGTTTAGAAGTTTGCGACATTTTGCTTAACCACGTCAATATTAATCTTGTAAGACAGCACAAGATGCCATACAGCACATGAAATCTCTGTCAACTCGCTACCTGAGAACTCTTTCGCCAAACTTTTGTGGTGATGCACATATGTCAAAATTCTGCTCCATGCTGATAAACCAGCTGCCATTGACGAACTGGAAACCAACTTCGGCGCGCTCGCCGAGTTATATTCGATTATGCTGCCAACCGGATGGTATTGCATAAAACGCAGTCCAATAGCCAATGTCTAAAATTATTTATGAATACTAAATATCATAAAATTTGTCAGCCCAAATATTTTTTATAAATACATTTATCTGCCCGCAATTGTATGCATGAATATACGAGTATGTGTCTCATAGGTTGGGTTATGGTGGTAGTTGGTTTGTACGACCAACTCACTTAGTCCCATAGCTTGCCCATGGGTATCTGAGCGAGAATGGAGCGGAAAATTTAAATAAAATAGTGAAGAGCGAAATATTGAAGAATGCCTGAAATTGTCATGTTGACAGTCAAAAGCAGCGCACTAAATGAGAAGTGGCAAGCGGTAGCAATAACAGGCTGTTGGTTCCCATGTGTAGTAAGTAGAGTGCTTGGCAGCCCACCATCAGCCAACACAATTCAGCCCCCTATTAGCTCCTTCTTTGCCGCTTTTTGTTGTTTATTAGAGCCCACAAAGCCTGCCAAACAAGAACAAGTGTCTTTCTTTCTCCAAAACGTCAAATAAAAAAATACACACACACAAACCTTCATATGCGCATACGTATGCGCAGACACTCTGGCACACTGCACATTTATAGACAGGTAGGTGATTGCATCATCCTACAGTGTAAAAAAAAAGAAAACGCATGTCTGCATTGTTGGAGGGAGCACCAGCCACTTTGTTAGCAGTTGCAGCATCTTGAACGCTGCATGCATCGATACTCAGTGAGAGCGAAGGAAGGGGGGTATAATAGTGCGTTAACACTTTGCATGTGGGTAACATGCTAAGGAGTGATGAGTGGAAGGGAACAGTGGGCACGCATAGGTAGGAAGAACGGTGACACTGCGTGGCACACAATGAATACTCGCGTATATACATGCATATGTACATGCATACGAGTGGGGTTTGATATTATTCTTGCGTGTCAAGTGCCATCAGAGTATGTGTCTAATCTCCTTAGCATCGTTGTGCAATCCATAAGTGAGCATACACACATACATACATATGTATGGTACATAAATACAAGCATCATCATACCAACTCAGTCGGTTGTTGGCGTTTAGTTTATTTATAAACGTGTCTGTATGTATTCATACATGTTTGCTGTAGACTCTCATTAACCGCTAATGAACTTTTGTGTAGCGCACAGATTTCCTTTCATTTTATGTTTATTTCTATAGTTTGGACTTTTGAAGGAAAGCAAATGAAAATATTATAAAAATTTCACTTTTAATTACAGCTATGGACATAGCGGTAGTATATTCATATATACATATATACGCATATATATACATATATTTACCAGTGCCCTTTGTTTCCGTGCCGACCACAAAGAAATATGTAGCTCAGTTCCGTCCGTCATCAGAAGCAGCAGTATTTGCAAGATTTTTCTAGAGAGCATTCGTTACTATAGTCGAATTACTCCTGAATGATAGTGCAGATGGGAGAGCAAATTATATTTGCACTTCGTTAAAAGTTGCTAAAATAAGTCCATTGAATTTTTACTAGCAAAATGAACTCAAGTGCAAAACTATCAGCTTTTACGTTTAAATCAACACGAACTGACACTTTAATAGCTTATTTCTACCGAGTTTTATTGCTTTGGCAGGTGGCGGCGTTTATCCGGATTACCGTGGCAGTTAATCTTATTAAAATTGTAGTGTGACAGATGGTTGTTACGCGGATTAGTGAACAGCTGATTTGTTTATTGGATAGCCTTATCAGTAAAAGATGGACCGCATACAACAAATGCAGCTATTAGCTGCCCTGATACTAAAAAGTAATTATTTACTGAAAATAATATTAAATTGCTATTTCTCAAACTGCTCCGAAATATCAAAACAACTGATGTTATTTCGAATGTGTTAGTGCAAACTAGGATAGCATCCATAGTATCTCAGGAAAGAGAACAAGAAAACTGGAGAATTGTAGTTTTGATATCATACATTTAATTCCTGAGTTAAGTCCGAATTAAGCCGTTAACCCCGATTAACACCACCATCTGTCTATGCTATTAACTACAGTGTATGCTGAATAAGCTGCATCTACATTTTGCATCTGAATCCGCGAATTCCCATGTTATTGCATTCTTTGATGCCGACACTCTAAGGTTGTCTTATCTACATGTTGACAATAAATCGGAATTTATTTGTTCTCCTCACCGCAGCGATTTAATCGGCCATTAAACATTTGCTAAGCTCATGTGTAGGTTAGGTTTACCAATTAACCGCGCCTGTAACTTATTTCTTAAGGATACATTTAGATTACATAAACTGATTTGGTGGAAACGAGGGCTGTTGCTCTCGGTAAACTTTCACTTTGTCAAGAAGTATGAGAGATCTTAATAATAAATAGCACGGATGTCTGTCTATTAGCACAATGTATAGAGTGGAACCGTGTCTTAGCTTAGTTTGTCTTTTACCACAAAAACGAAAAATAACAAAATAAAAAAAAACTCTTTCAGAACGAAGTTATTTCTACTCTGCTGCTCTAACAGAAAAGGTTATTCTAGCAGTGCGCAAAATATACTTACAAATGTAAAAGCGTTTACTGAACACTTTTAGACGCTGCCAGGTGCGTTACTAGAAGGTAACATTAAGGACATTCTGTGTGATAAAACATTCGCAGAGATAATTATTTTTTACTACAAAAACCTATACTTTCTTTAATAAGCGAAGTAAATATTCACAGTACAGCAACAACAACTAATTCACATAATATTTTGGAATATTGTTCCACCCCAACAAGCTTGTTATAGCCAATTTCTTTAGCCAAAATATGACGCCACTAAGAAGTGAAAAAAATTAAGACTCGGTGAAGAAACCACTCAAGGATTGAGTTCTGAAGATTATATTGAATTTAGTTGTAAAAAACTCATATAAAAGCTAATGCATATTTGGAACTCGAATTGGTATTAAATGGACGTGTATTAACAAGCATTTAATATCTCCACTATTTGTTTTTGATAAATTTTGGACAACTAGTCAAATTTAGGTCCTAAGCGCCGGATTACAATTCCGATTAAAGGGTTACATGGGTTTCGTGGGTTCAAAAAATCGAGCTTTTTTTTGGCTTACTAATTTCTACAACATCTCAAGAATATTATCCTAAATTTTACAAGTCGATCTTGGAAGGTGTGCGCTCCAAGCCACTTTTATTGTTACTCAAAACTTTAAACGCGTTTTTCTCGGAACCGTGTTTTCAAAGTCGGTTGGCAAATGTTCTCGAAAACTACTCAACCGATCTTGATGAAATTTTTGTTAAAAAAAAAAAAAAAAATGTCAAGCAAATTTGACCGAAATTTTCATTTTTTTGGAAAAATGTCTGCCAAAATTCCAATTTTTACTTTTTTTTCTATCTTTTGTTCAAGCACGAGTTTATGGTCTTAACTAAAACATTTATTTTTCTTTTTTCATTTTCGATGATCCTAACAGGAGTTATGCTGACAACGCGGACGCACCTTTTTTTCGAGGGGTTACGGGAAATGACGTCACAATGGAGGAGTTTTAATTTTTATTTTTTTTTTAATTTCAATTATTCTTTAAATATGTATCTATAAGACAGTAAAAAATTGGAATTAAATAAATAATTTTTTACATAGAAAAAAGAATATTGAAAATAGGCCTTTTTTACCCGACGAAACCCATGTAACCCCTTAAATAAATAAAATTTGTTTCGTATTAAAAATTAAAAATATTAATAACTTATTTGTGGCGGACTTACAGTGAATTTCAATTAATCATTTATACAATGATTTTCTTGTTTAAAAAAAATATTTTTTATACCGAGTTTATAATAAATTTTTCGGGCGTTTACCGGAAAAATAAGTCAATTGCTTAATTTATATATTTTGTTTAATAGCTTGAAGTCAACAAGCAATAAACACATGTAAAAGCAATTACATTGGCAGAAGTGGTAATGGAGATAAGGTGCATACAGGCGACAGAGCCAAAGAGTTGAGTGTATGTTAAATTGACAATTCTGGTGTTTCCTTACTCTGTTAGTGAAATGAGTTGACTTCCAGTTAATATAAGCAATAAAGCTGCAATTTATAAGATAACATAAAAGAAAAAGAAAATTATAAAACTAAAATTGCAAACAACTTCCGAGCTTTTGGCGGCAAATACAACTAAGTATCATACAAGAAAAAAGTATCATACTTATAAAAATGCATAAAAAATAATGCAATTAAAAAAATAAAAATTAACAGTAAATCAACCACAGTAGCAGAGCACCATCAGCCGATTCGAGTGCCGCGCTATGAAATTGTAGCAAAAAAGTGTCGTAATTATGGTCATAGCTGTTGGTAATCAGTAATTAGTTTTTCACAGACCGCCTGGCTAGCAGCACAGAAGCCAACTGGCCCGCCCAACCGTAGAGGGAGGAGTGGGCAACGCCCGTGCCACGGTCAGCATCACTGTCATTGCCAACGACAGCCAGTTGCCAGTTAGCTAGCGAGCCGGACGCCAATGACGTTCCATCAACTAACGTTTATTCACCCCTTAAGTGTTGCACAACGTCTTCCTGCCGCCAAATGTTCGGTGGCTTTGCAGCCAGCCAATCCTTTCAAAACCAATATAAAAAAAGCAGAGGAGAAAATCAAAAAAGATTGAAGCGTAGCTCCCACTATACTCGTATTCAGGCGTTTCGTTCTGCCCAACCAACCACTTTGTCTCCCACTTACCGCCTGTCGACTTTATCTTGCTTTTAACTTTTGCTTTTCTTTCCACCTCAATGGCGATTTTCTTTACAGGAATGTTTGCAATTATGCGGTTTGATTTTTTGTAAATCAACAATAACTACCACGACTACGAAGCAGTATTTATCTAAACGTTAATATCTCAATTATTGATTGAAAAGTTTATGCACTTTTTTCCTTCTCGCATTTGTTTGTAATTTGCAGATTTACAAGCTGATTGAGCGGATAAAAAACATAGAAACAAAGAAATAATAAGCTGGTTGGGTTGAGCAAACCATCAAATTGGTAGGAAAAATAATCTTAATTGAAATCATTCAAGGTTAAAACTTGAACAAAACAAAAAGAAAACCAAAAGTGAGAATTAAGTTTTGATTCAAGGTAAAAATAACTATTTGTGTGCAGTCAGCCACCTTTCATACTTAAAAATAAATAATGCAATGCAGCCTTGAGCAAGATGCAGTTGCATTGTTGATTAACATTCGGTGGGTCAAAAAATGCCATGTTTTGTTTGCTTGGCAATAAATGCTAACTTTACGAGCCGATTCAAAATTCATTTTCGATGCGTCGCTTTGAGCTTCAAAATCTTTGCTATGACTACTGATAACACCAACCGGACGTTTAACATGTTTCTTGAAGGACTCACTTCTGACTTTCAAAGCTAGACAAAAGTGATATATGAATCCAGAAGAGAACCAGGTTGTATTCAGCTTTCAGTGCAGAACGATCCTCATGCAAGCTGATCTTCTTAAGCTTAACCTAATGGACCTTCTTTGCTTTAGAAAAGCAACAAACAAAACAAAAAGGAAAGGGCGACACTTTTAGGGTACACTGGATTAGAAAAAGTAAACTATGAAATATAACCCACTTTAATAAAAGTTGCTGTTGCAGCAGTTCATCAAGTCCAGCCGGTACAGTGTAATCACCGATCGTCATCGTCAATCTCATTCAACGGTAGGCCCAAGAAACGTGCCGCTTCGACAGGGTGGGTCCAAAGGAGGAGGATGTTATGTAAAATAATTAAAGAGGACTCCATAGTCGAATGGTTCGTATGTGACTACTATTCGTTAATGCGTAGATTCGAATCTCCGAGCATGAAACACCAAAATGATAGAAGAAAAAAGCTTTTTCTAATAGTGGTCGCCGCCACTCGGCAGACAATAGCAAACCCTCATAAAAAAATATCTACCTTTCGGAGTCGGCTTAAAACTGTAGGTCCCTCGATTTTTGGAATAACATCAAGAAGCACACCAGAAATTGGAGGAAGAGATATCCATATCGGCAGCTGAAGCTTTTCGTCTTCAATGGGTGGCGATTGGACTCCGATGACGGCATTCGGGAGACGGTAGTTTAAAAAGTGGTATGAGACTCCTGATGAATGACGTTTAAAGACTGTAAATTACCCATGTCTAGTGCGCTAAACCACACACTCCTGTCCCAAAAAATCGGCCGTTTGATGAGCTTCTTGAAATCTTGCTAAAACCGAAAATAAATTTTTGGCCAATAAAAAGTAGAAATGGCGTTAACAAAATCGTGAGTGTATGGTTGTAATGTTATTAAAACCAGCTGCTGGTCGAAGATACAAACGACCAAACTGAAAACAAGGAAACCTAGGAAAATAACTAAAACAGTGTTGTAATCATCGAAGTTTCTCGAATACAAGCATTTCATAAACGTCCATTAACAAGTAACTTTCCAATTCGAAAATCAATCACTTTCAATTTCAACAAGCTTTCAACAATATTTTAAATTTACACATCCGTGTAACCCTTCTTTCCATTAATAACATCTGCTCGATTAGACAACAATTTTTCCCTTTTCTTATCCATATCAACAACGGATTGTAAAACTGCAATCAACACAATTTACTCAAATATTAACAAACGATATTATTTACAATTTTCCTCACCATCATATCAGATGATGATAAGGTCTTAAAGAAGTCATAACGAGCGACAAGGCAAAATAAACCCATTCACATTTTTAACGCGCGTGTGTGTGCATGTGTACACGATGATTAATGTATATTTCTCATGATGATGGGAGGAATTGCTGGTGGGTTTGGGATTCAAAGTTTGGAAGCTGCAGCTGGAACAGTGGTTACTTTTGTTGCTGCTGCCTTATTGACCAAATACACAGAAAGATTGCTGGTTGAAATTTCATAATCTCATAGAAGTATTGAATGATTGTATAGATGTATGTGCATATGTAAGTGAACGCACAGGCCATCAGACAAAGAAAAGAGTATGCAGTCCGTAGTGGAAAATGAAAATGCATTGGATGTGTCATTATTGTTGGTCAGCATTTAGTGGTTTCTTATGTGCACATACACATACATATGTATGCACCTATATATATATTTATATGCGTCCGCATTGTAATCTCGCTATCTATTCCTTTTGATCTCACAATGGCATTGCGTACAAACGCATATTTCTAAGCAATTTGCAGGCTATTTGAGATTCATAAATGGGAATTGCATGTAGGGCCATTCAACCAGCAGACCAAGCATTTATTTGTCTATTATTTTGGCTCTGCGCTGCGGTTTAAATGACTTGGCCTATTTTGTGGCAAACCAGCCGATATGCATTTAGTAATAATGGTCATGAGACATGTAGGGCGCCTGAGTGCTTGCTTCACTGCTGCGGCTACAATTTCATGGCTCATTATATTTACTCGGGAAGTATTACTAGGCAGGCAGTAAATACCTACACATAGCCGGAAGTTATGGGGGAATGGAAAATGTGTAACTAATGCAGTTGGTATTACAAAATTATAGAAGCATTTTTAAGCTTTAACATCAAATGATGGTGGTGGTTTGTTTTAGAAGCAATTAATTTTGAAACCAATAGCTTTAGCTAATAATTCACAAATAGCTTTTAAACGTTATTCGATGATTTCATTACATTTATTTGATTCTACTTGTTGATTACGCATTAATTTCGTTTTAGTTTTCCTTACTAACATCCCACGTTTTTGCGGAAGCTAGAATATTTCCTAAAAACAAAACACAAAAGGTCTTTCGGACCAAATAGCAGATCAATACAAAAACTTTTATGGAAAACCAAATCGGAAAAAATCTCTTGAATCAGATTGGCACGTATCTAATATTATATAGTATGTATAGGGTGAACAGATACCAGTGTCAATTGTTATGTTTTGTCAGCTATTATCAATGACACCTAACTGTCAAAATATTCGGCATTTTTTGCTACTTCATCATGCATCGTTTCACGCTTGCCGAACGTTTGAACACTTTTAAAAAATTCTACCGAAATACCTGCTCAGTTGCAACTATGCCACATGAACTTCATGGCGAAGTCGGTGGTTATCATCATCTTTTCGGCTCTTTGACTCAACGACAATAGAAACAAACAAAATTGCCGTTATTACAGCAAACACAATCCGAAAGTTTCCACTTAGCAACATTTTATGCTCAAATGTCAACGGAGCTCAAAAGAGCTGTGGGCCAATTCCAAGAGCCACACCGCCTATTTTCTTTTCCCTTACAAAATACACAGAAAAATGAGGCACTGAGAATTTTACGTTGGGCCATAGGTTAAATAATCCGGTTTCCCGTGGAAAAAACTCTGTTTTATTCTCATCCTCCAAAAAATATGTACACAAATGATGCCAATATGTCGTCCCAATGGATTGTGGCCCATAATTAGACCCATCAAAGGTCGTAGCTCACTCCTCCTTTTAATTGAAAAAGAATTTAGTCTGTTTCCTGTTCGGGAGCAATTGGTTGTTTTGCAGGAATCCTCACTTCACCAACGGCTCTGAACTTTATTAATGAAAACCTTAAGGTATCCGAATCTTACCGCTATGCTTGGCTGTTAAATTAACTCCGGTCCAATTGGACGCCCCAAAAAACCCCAGTTCGCCTATTCATCAGTCAGTTCGCTGCAGTTCGAACACCACAGTGTCTCGGCTTCCACATAAAGTCAAGCTCATTCCCTGTAGCAAAGGAGTTTAGTCTCAACTTACATTTGCCGACTATTTTTGAAGAGCGAGCGATCTCTAAACTTTTTTAAGCAGTTTGGGTGGCATTGCACACCCTGGTTTTATGTCTCTAATTAAGATTTATTTAAATATAACACATTTTATTTTATATACATTTTCTATACTTGTACTGTTAAACTTAATATTTATTATTTCAATACGGAGGCCATTCTCTCTTAACAACGAATCATAGACAGCCCTTTTAATTGGCATTTGCTTTCCTCAAACGAAAAAAGTAACGAATTCTGTTTAAAAAGTTCAAAATTTTGATAAACATTTTTCAATTGTTCTTAATCTTGAATAAAGTTTGAAATTTTGATTTATAGGATTACATTTTCATATAAATTAATGAGCATTAAAAGAGCAAAAGAAAAAAGACACTTCAAACTTACACTTTATCAGACTAAAATTTGTTGGTCTATCAAACTGCGTACTCAATTTTTTTAAATTCTGATTAAAAAGTTTGAAATTTTGATAAAATTTTCTTCGAATTTTTATAAATCGTGAACAAAAGTGTGGACCTTTATTTAATATTTGTTGCATATTTTTATAGAAATTAATGAGAATTAAAAAAGTAAAAGCAAAATGGTCAAAACTGGTGAAAATATCGCGTTTCTATTATTTCGATAATAAATGTACGATGTATATCCGATGTAGGCGGCCGCCATAGCCGAATGGGTTGGCGCGTGATTACCATTCGGAATTCACAGAGAGAACGTAGGTTCGAATCTCGGTGAAACACCAAAATTAAGAAAAACATTTTTCTAATAGCGGTCGCCCCTCGGCAGGCAATGGCAAACCTCCGAGTGTATTTCTGCCATGAAAAAGTTCCTCATAAAAATATCTGCCGTTCGGAGTCGGCTTGAAACTGTAGGCCACTCCATTTATGGAATAACATTGAGACGCACACCACAAACAGGAGGAGGAGCTCGGCCAAAAACCCAAAAAGGGTGTACGCGCCAATTATATATATATATATGCCCGTTATCAGGTGTATTCACATTTGATAATTTATTGCGGAAAATACATTAGAAGTGAAATGGAACATATTACAAATCGATCAACGATGAACGACAAACTCCATGACTTAAATCAGACTAGCCTCTACGATCGAGTCGAATTCAGCAAATAGACAAATCCATCATTCAAGAATAAAAAACAAAACCACAAAAGCTAAAAAGTCGATTCTTCGTCGAAAATTATAAATACACTGAAATGTGATTTTTATATATGTATGTAACTATACGCTGTCTTTCATGTGAAAGCAATTTTAGTCGCTCTGTAACAAAATTATGCTGTATAAAATTGCCAAATCGTGTAGCTGTCAAATGCAAAAAACAAATCTTGCCCCAAAAAAAAAATTGATATTGTAAATAGAAAACTCACATATTTGTGTTTATATTTCACAAAATTACCACCAATTATGTACAAATGTGTTTGTCCAATTGTCTAAACAGCATTATCCCATTTTCTTTTCAAAAATTTCACTTTAGTTATTTGGCTAATAACCATCAGTCCATTAGCCAATGCAGTACTAGTAGTATTTGATTATTCACTCATATTTTCACTTTCGATTATGTTATTGAGTTATCAGGCCATTGCACTTGTATGCATTTGCACAAGGCAAAGAAGATCCCGCCAGGCAGCGGATCACAGCAGCAGCGAATGCAGTTGGAAGCCAAACAATATTCACAAACCGCGAAGTAATCTGCTGCTGACTTTAAAATGTTATTGGTGGCACACCCACTACCGCAGCAGGTGGGAGCGGTGCTGGGGTCAATAAATGTCCATGTGAATTGATAAGATGCTCATATAAAGGTACGAGCATGTGGGTAGGTATGTATGTGTGTATTGTATTATATGTATAATACATAAATATTTGCTGAAAGCGTGGCGAAAATGCAATCTGGGCGGCATTCATTAAAGGGCAAAAGTGGGGATTTTAAAAATTTATTGCATTATTTTGCAATCTATTGACTGATGTGATATTAATCAGCCGTTGGGAAGTCCGCCCCGTCACTGAGTTGAACGAAATAAAATATATACTCGTATCATATACAAATATCTAAGTATATTTCCTTTGCAAAATTATAAAAGCACCAAATATTGACAAATTTTGATTATTTCTTTTCTTTTTTAATTTCAGTTATTCTTTATAAAAATCGACAGGAAAAATCATATTAATTCAAGTTTGAAACTTTGCACAAGATTTATAAAAGCCCGACAAATTTTCATCAAAATTCATAACTTGGGTACGCAGTTTTACAGGCCATTAAATTTTAGTTTGTCAGGTTTGAAGTGGCTCAAATTCTCATTGATATTTGACCATTTTTTCCCTGTACGGTGTTACGCATTCGCCCTATGTAAGAAAAAAATATGTCATGCATTTCTTCTTATTGTTTCGTATAAGTATGTACATAAGTATAATATTTTGACAGAAATATATATGAAATTGCGTCGGTCTTATCAATTTGCACAATTTATATGATCTCCCGCGCATGATCGGCAAAATATTGACAAATACAGTGCGTAATGGTGGTGAAAAGAATTGAGAGGGTGTGGCCAACAGCAGACCGTTATCCCGCTCTCAGCGAATTTGAAAGAATCAGCTGAGGAGCTGACATAACTGGGGTCATGAAGCAGTTCGTTTACGCAAAAACTAAAATTATCACTAACGATATACGAAAAATTAGCACAATGACACTTCGTTGTCGTCTAAACAACGAATGATTGGACGAGTGTTTGAATATGTGAGAAATGATCATGCAGAATTCGGCTGGCGAATCCCCTGTGACGTGACAGCCGAAGTTCCCCTCACAATTTTGTTTTTCACCATAGTTATTGGCCAAGCCTGGTAAATCTATAATCCTTGCATACTGCGAACTACACTTCAAAGTTAACCAAATGCTAGGTGCAAACAATCTGAGAAGTTTATAAAACCAGTAAAATTTCCCACGATAATCTTGATCAAGTCAAGATCTTCACTAATTGGACGTAATCTAGAAAATCTGTAATCATGAGCCTAACAGGCGATTAGAATAACTAATATATAAGTTTATGGAGAAGTGACGACTAAACTAGGTGAATTAAAATATAATAATGTTATTAAAATGTCCCGCTATTGTTCTTAACCCTGGCATCCCATCATATCCTTCCCTCACAAAACTATATCTTAACGAGATGGCTGAGTCATTTCACCTAATGATAACATGGGTTCCTGGCCATTGTGACATTGAGGGGAACTGCAGAGCAGAAAATCGGTACCAAATTGAATGATGCGTACATATGCAATGATAGGTATACCCTTGCAAACATGTATCCGCGAAGAATCTGTAAGAGTAGCGAATGAAGCCACTTGCAAAATCGCCCGACAGCTGTGGCCGACTCTCAATGCTAGACGCACGAAATTTCTACTAAGAAGAGATAAGCACAGTCTTAACACACTGACTTCAGTTATTACGGGGCACTGCAAAATAGGTAGGCACGCTCAGAGAATGGGTGTGCAGACACATGACTTCTGCAAAAGTTGTCTAGACGAGGAAGAGACGATCCCGCACCTTATGTGTCACTGTCCTGCTCTATCCAGACGTCGACCCGCAACAATGGGTAGACAATATTTTAATAAATTGGAAGACCTCTGTCGAAATTAAGGATCTTACAAAATTTTTAAAAGTACACATTGGTTTTAGGCGGGATAAAGGCTAGTTCCCCACGCGGCATCACAATGAGCCTGGGTGTGTCCCACAATGGACAACCTCTTCCACCTATTAAAATGATCCCTTAAAAGTTTGGCACAAGATTGGTGCGAGCATTATTGTAAGTCACACAGCCTTATATGATATGTTCCAAAACTTGATCAAGATCGAAATAGACTAAGTTTGATTAAGTCCACAAGGGCGCACTTAGTCATATAAAGATTATCAATCGCTTGCAAGGCTATTAAAGATGAAGAAAACGAGAGAGTTCTTAAATGATAACGATTTAAGGTCGCAATGCCTGTAATAATATCCACCTCCGTCTAGATCCTCAAGAGTACAGATAATCATAAAATCGCGAAACTTGAGCAGCTGCGAATAGAAGCTCGGTATGGACTTAAATGTTCAAACATTAGCACAGATAGCGTTGCTACCTCATATTCCACAATTTCGTTTCTTAACAAGCGTATCTTGAAAGAGAGTGCACAACCGTTTGCTTACAATGAGATTATCTAAAAAAAAAGATAATCTATCTAATAATTGCAAATGAGTGTTTCGCGGTTTGAATCGCTATACGAACGAGATTTTGCGCCGTTTCGTAGCCGTGGACGAAATATGAATTCATCAAAGCACTCGAACGGCCAAGGAACAGTCGAGACAGAAGACTTCCCATGATTACGCGAAGCGGAAAAAGGTCAAGTGGGTTTGCCGACTAAAAATGTCGGTGCAGTTGGACCGATTCAACGCCAATTTGAAGCCGACATTTCCTGTTTCCAAATATGAAGAAATGTAATATTTCCGTGCTATGAAATTAAGGTCGTGTTAAGAGGTGACCAATTAAACAAATACCTATTTTGAAGACCTCGACAAATCAAATTTATTGGGAAGCATGAAAAGAAATTAGCGAAATCCGATTTTTTGTGACGAATAGTGTCCCTCTTTCAATTTTCAGGTCTTTATGAATCACTTAATAGTTTGTTTCACTGCCTGAGTTTCTATCATACGCACGTTAATGCTGTCACTTTTGTCTCGAGCAGCGAGTTGGTTAATCTGAGAGCGCTAGCGACTGCCTCCAATTCACTCCCGGCCAGTAGGATCTTGCAATATTGCATGTTTTTGTGATCTTTCAAATAGAATCCAATAAAAGAAAAACTTTGCGAAAAAACAAAACAGTATTAAGTAAGGTATTTGATCTAATGTGGAAGACCTGAAACCTGGGAACAACACATCGAGAGAGTTTGTAATTAAAGAAACTCTAGTTGAATTCACCGTTGAGTTGCATTTTTGTTATGGTGCTTTTGCTTCAACTTTTTTTATTCAACAATCACAAACCAATACCATACATACAGTGCGTTTAATAACTATAACACATGGAATTATTCACAAGTTTTGACAATTTATTTGTTCTATAATCTTTTATTATTATTATTATTTTATTTGTATTAATAATCTTTTATGAAAACATACGTAGTTCATTCTACAACAAAAACCATACAAGTCCAAGCTTCAAACTATGCACAATATTCCTTAAGGCCAGGTTACCCTTGATTTGTGTGCTTTTTTAAATAAACTTTATTCATAGTACAAAATATATTTATTAATCAATTTTTTTACATGTGAAAAAACAAATATTAAATTGCTTAAAAAAAATTTTTTTTTTTTTTCAAATGGTGTCTTTCAAAATGGCTGCTAAATTTTAGCTGATTCGTAGTTGGATGCCATCATATCTCGAAAACGAATTATCTGAAAGTAAAAAATCAAACGGTTTCATCTTCTGTATTGAATTGGTTATGACCGCAAGCAGAATCAAATATTTTTAATAAAAAAAAACAAAATGGCGGACTTTTGAATTTTTTGCCTTTATTTTTTCACTTTTAATTGTTTATAACTTTTTTAAATAACAATAAATGTTTGTGATTCTGCTTGCGGCTATAACCAATTCAATTCAGAAGATGAAACCGTTTGATTTTTTACTTTCAGATAATTCGTTTTCGAGATATGATGGCATCCAACTACGAATCAGCTAAAATTTAGCAGCCATTTTGAAAGCCACCATTTGAAAAAAAAAAAAATTTTTTTTAAGCAATTTAATATTTGTTTTTTCACATGTAAAAAAATTGATTAATAAATATATTTTGTACTATGAATAAAGTTTATTTAAAAAAGCACACAAATCAAGGGTAACCTGGCCTTAACTTTCAAACCTTTTAATAACACTTTTTTGAAAAATTTGCAGTATGCGGTTTTATAGCCTTACGAATTTTTGAATACTCGATTCTGACAATTTGTGTTTTACTGATGGTGTACTCAGCACCTTCCATATATGTACAACAAATTTCGAACACTTTTTTGGAGAAAATAAACAAACTGTCAGCGAAAAAAATTCAAAAATCAACGGGGTTCTTGTGCCAAATTCAATGAGCTGTAAAACCGCACATTCGATATTTTCCACAAATTCTCATTAGAAAGCTTCAAATTTTGATGAAAATTTGTTGAATTTTTTCTTTCAAACTTGGATTTATAAGATATTTGTTGGAGCATGCACTTTATTTTCATAAAAAAGTTATTAAAATTGAAGAAGAAACAAATAAATTACACCGGCACACAAAAAAAAAAAAGTGGGGAGTACTTTTGACTAGACCCATATATCCCTATGTATTTTGACGCGCTGAATCCGAATTCGGTGTCCGTTTTGCCCGTACACCCCCAAAATTTTAAGTAAATAGCGAAAAACCGTGAAACCCCATGAAAAATCGCTGAAAATCGCATTTATAGACGTTTGTCAATTTCAAAAACTTTTCTTATTATGAGTGTATTATACCTGATTTCAGTGTATTTTGACGCACTGAATCCGAATCCGGGGTTTGTTTTTCCCGTACACCCCCAAAATTTTGATTAAATAGGCTAAAATCGTGAAAACCGTGAAAAACCGTGAGAAATCGCTGAAAATCGCCTTTTTATACGTTGGTAAATGTTAAAAAGTTTTCTTACGAGTGTATTATACCTGATTTCAGTGTGTTTTGACGCACTGAATCCGAATCCGGTGTTTGTTTTGCCCGTACACCCCCAAAGATTTGATTAAATAGCGAAAAACCGCGAAAACCCATGAAAAATTGCTGAAAATCGGTTCACGGTTTTTCGCTATTTACTTAAAATTTTGGGGGTGTACGGGCAAAACGGACACTGAATTCGGATTCAGCGCGTCAAAATACATAGGGATATATGGGTCTAGTCAAAAGTACTCCCCACTTTTTTTTTTTGTGTGCCGGTGTTA